>CM023485.1:111842047-111883974 GCA_013339685.2 Hyalomma asiaticum | reverse complement strand
GTGACAAGAGGATGACAACTGTGACCAATCTATTCGTGGAAAATTAAAGTCACCAACCAGGTAAACAAAATCGGATGGGTATTTTTGCATGGCAGCACTAATGGAATTACGAAGTTCAGCAATGAAGGATCAATTAAGATCCGGCGGACGGTAGCATACACCAACCAGTAACTTCGCCGTTGAAGTATTGCAAGCAACCCACAATATCTCTAGGCAAGAGTCGGTATTTACGATAAACGATGCTATTCCGTTTCCACAGCTAAAAGGACACCACCGGCCTTTTTAACTGTACGGTCGCGCCTATATATGGTATACTTATTTGAGTCGGAGAAAATTTCACTGTCCATAACACCAGGATGCAACCAGGTTTCCGTTAATGCGACGATATTACTGTCAGCATCATCCAAACAGTTACCGTAAAAAAAGCTGAATGTTCAGTGTGGTCAGATACAATGAACTAACAATATACCATGTGGAATGGCGCCTGCGCACGAGATTATAGGGGACCAAAGGGAACCTGCAAAATTTTTTTTAATCAGTGCCCTCAAAATTCGAAAGGGGTAGAAATTGATCGTGTTTGTGCACAAGAAACGTCAGAAATAGACGAGTGCTGTACTGGACACGTGCATTTTCCCTAGGAGCCAAAGAATCAACGCATTACTCTTCCAATTCGCGCACGCAAATGAAGAGATTCCGCGACCTGTGAGTGTGGAATCCCAGATAATGCTTCTGAACGAAATAAAATATTCACTGGAGACAGTTGCTAAACGCATATACGCGGTTCATAGTTCCAAGTATTTTCGCTCCTGTGGTCTCAGGAAACGATTATCTGGCAGAAGCCCCGGCGTCGGAATCACAAGCGCTCTCGGTTAGCCTACTGTCAGCTGCTTCGGGCCCTGAGAGAGTCACATCGGACACGTACAAAGAATATCAGGGATTATTTTGAGTCTTCATTATTACTCAATAAAAAGCGCCGCAGATCTCGAGCACTGTGGGATTCGGTTTCACACGAAACCTTGAGCTGGAATATTGTAGATGACGAATTGTTCTTAGTTAATTTTCGTAATCGTCTTGCTCTCGACAGTTCTGATGACTGCGGCGACACATTGAAGGACGGAGTCCGGGCCGAAATGTTCTCAAAACAACAACGCAGGCTTACTTACATTGGCTGTACAACATTTACAAAAATTGGCTGGGGGAGCCCAGTACTGTCAGCAGACATCATAACCACACAACTGAGCTCAAACCACACTGGCGGTTCGTTACAAGCCCTTAACGTTTGCACGCAAGCGGGGTAAGCACCTAGCTTTAAGACTTCATCGTCTCTCGATCAGAGGCAGCGCCAAGCTCCCCCTCTGTCCACCTTGCCGCGTCTGTGACCCCAGTTAGCGCTAAGCTCTCTCCTCTTCCTCTTTTCTCTTTCTCCGCTATGTACATCCGATCGCTTCTGCGACCACCTTCTGGAACCAACTCACATGCAGCGCTTCACTAATAAAACACGTGTTCACTCTCTCTATCAGAGCCTACGGTTACGCCTTCGCGTTCTCACACTTCGAAGCGCTCGCTACACCGAGCTTCTGCGAAAGACCGCGTCGGGGACTAACCCTGTAATGAGTTACCAGAACTCCCCAGCAGGGCAAATTGCCACTCTATCTACCTTGCAGCACTCTACCTCCAAGCCGCCGCTTGAGTGGGACTGCCTTGCAGGTGTATTCTCATTCAAAGCACTTCCTTGCATTGCCACGGCATGGTCATCTTCACCGAACGGGCGGCTCCCAGTCGAGCGAGCAGAGAGGTCCAAGGATTAGTTCAACGGCGAGCCCTCCTGTTCTTGTAAGCGACTCTCCCCCTTCTTTTCCTTTCTCGGATGCCGCATTCCCTCCGAAAATGCCCTACACTGCTACAGTGGCGAAACCTGTCATCCGGCGTGTTCCCTCCGCTGTGCAGGTGTGGTAACGGTAAAGCAATTGGCGACCGCGGGCGTCGCGGGAACAAAGCCGCCGCCGTTACTGCGTGAATACGAAGACGTTTCTACAGGAAGGCCCTCCGCCAGGTAGCTGTCGCCTACTCTTCTCCGTCGATCTACCGCCGAACGTAACATTCGTCATCAACGAAATGTTAGGAATAAGATGAACGTCTGTAAAAAGGGTGCAAGCGATTTTACCAACGTCGACAGCACTGGACGACAGAATAGTACGACGTAACAGGTACGATGCAATGTTACGTTGTACAACGGAGTCACGTTGGTGTACTGACTTTGGTTGTGTAGAAGACAAGTGCATCCTACGATGAGCTGATGCGTGTATCATAAGTGTGGTTCGTTGATGTATTCTTATGGAATCGAGCAACGTTTGTCAAGTGCATGCACAGTGATAGTAGGACACGAGTATTGCTTATTACAATGCTGCGATGGCGCTCACACACACTAGAAGCGCAATTCACGGTATTGAAGCACTATCATCACGAGTGCTGGCGCAGTAGCTTTATTTGTGATATATAACACATAGGAAGAGAACCCGTGGCCTAGTGGTAGCTTGGCAGCCAGTGGGCCCGGGTTTGATTCTTGCGTCCCTAACGCGTGGTATATATATTTACTTGGGGAACGCAGCGCGTACTCCTTTTGTATGCTGGCTTGCTTCTATCGCAAGCTACGACAGATATGCCTTTCTTGTTTTTTGATGTATTGCAATGACGTGTGAAATGTGTATTTTAGTTGGCTTTTGATTCCATGGCCTGTATAAGATTAAAACACCTGTGGCGCATACAGCATACCACGAGTCCCGCACTCCGGGTACGAGCCACACGAGATTTCAGTATCGTTAATCGTAGCGGGCACGTTAGGGATGTAAGCACGAATTACTCATATTTGTCATACATCCGCACCGTGTCATCCCAATTTTTGTGCATAGCATATGAGCGAGGCGATCAGCAGAGCACTGAGACTGCCTGACTATCTATCTATCTATCTATCTATCTATCTATCTATCTATCTATCTATCTATCTATCTATCTATCTATCTATCTATCTAGATGGATAGATAGAAAAATACATAGTAAAATATAATATATAGTATATAGAAATAATATGTAATAATTAGTTAGGCATGATGGCTTCAATTTGAACGGAAAATAGCTAAGGTGATTGCACCCTTCAAGATTCTGGTTGAAGGATATCTAGATTATATTAGGCCTGTTGTGTTAACTATAAATTTTCTAAAATTGATAATCCCCAGGAGTACTTTTACTACGAGTACCTTGAGACGGTTTTGGTGATTTAGAAATGCAGTGCGACAATGGCTAACATTCTCGTGATCATCGAAAATCCTATATGAGCTCTCTGCGTTAATGTGCCGTAAGTACAATAGGCTATAATTGTACAGCCGTGTCTTAACTAAGCTCGTCCTTAAAGATCGACGTGACTAAACTTAAATAGTTTTCAGCCGCCCCTCTCCACAGGCCTTGCAATGTGTACGAAAGCAATGTTCCTCCTCCTCTACTTCACGCTGGGCGCTACAAGGCACCCTCTGTCTCTCCTTCTTGACAGCTAGACAATGCCGCAGCCCCCCCCCCCCCCGGCAAAAGGTCATCCTACGGGGCGCATTTTTTTTTCATGAAACATACATACAAAAGTTGGGGAGATGAAAGTTATCACTGGTGGGCAAAGTAACAGTCTAGCTGAAGCAGCTGACACGAAAGAGGGTGGAGTGGGAGGGACGGGCGAAGGTACAGACGGGAGTTATTTACGTTTGTAAACCATGCCTCACACTCCTGAAGGGGCGGCGCTACTGCGCGACAGATTTTTTGGAAAGAACGTTTGGTACGGACTCGAGGGTGCACAGTAACCGTTTCTCGACTGAGGACACCTCAAATGAAACACTTGCACGGGAATTGGAGTGAAATGAGGGAGCAGAGGGGAGAGGTTGCACGCCGCCTTTAGTAGCATTCAGGGGAAGTCCGGTGGCTTCCCCTGAGTGCGTTGCGCCCGGTGAAGAAATAGCCGATGGTCTCGCAAATGCGCACCTACCGTCTCTGTCGATGTCCCTTTCAACAGCGAAGACATTCGTCTCATCAGTCAACGGCACATAAAATCATTAGCACCCGACCCACGTATCGTACGTGGTGAGAAGCTAGCGGCTGTCGCCTTGCGCAATATATTGCATTACCAACGGAGTCGTTCTATGGCGGCGCGTTAGGTGCATGTGGACGAAACCGCACGCATAAAAACCCGTCAATTTCAGGTCGGGATATGGGCATCGTATTCTCCCTCGAACAAGTGCCATGGATACGGAGGGATGTCGACGTTATTCCACGTAACGCAGCAATTTGAGCTTGTGGTTACTCCTTGATTTCCTTTATCTAAATACTGCAAGTCTATGCTACCTGACCTTGTGCCCAGGTTGCGAGCGAAGCCTGATCCGCGTGACAGAGGATTTTCAAATAAAATCGCGATCGCGCTCGTCCCAACGGAGCAAGAAAAGCGCCAACATGTTGGAATTAAGTCCCTCTGATCGCCCCGAAGGGAGCGATTTCCCGTCGAAATTGCGCGGAGAAGTTACCGAGCTATGTGGCTGTTTGTTTTTGCGATGCCGGTGGAGTCTGTTTTATAAGTGATCGGCCCCGTGGATTACCTAATCTGGTACGCAACACTATTATTGGCGACACGTACAAAAAATAATAATCAGACCTCGTTCTTCGGCCTTCCTGACTTATATGCTTTTATTGATTACGCGTAAGCAGTGGGTCTGGTTATGTTTGTGCAGGCCAAAAGGCATTATAAAAGCAGTGTAAATTTTTGTTTCTTCGGTTAGCGGAATCTTCGAGAAGCCTTTGCATAGATCCACAGGAGAAAATTGTTGCCAGCCACCTGTTTCGTCCATAATCGTGTCTATCTTTGGCATGGGGAATGGTATAAGGTCGGTTTGACGATTCAGAGCCCTGTAGCCCGTGCAGAGTCTGAAAGTTCCATCTTCTTTTGGCGCTATTGTTATGTTGTTATGGGAGAGGCGAAGGGTGAAACAGACGGTCGAATTATATCAGCGTCCAGCCTCTCCTGTAGTTCTTTCTTCAACCACATCTTCCGCTCTCTCGACATGTTATAAGGTGATTTGCGGCTGACGGTCTTGTTAGTTCAAAAGGGACCTTGTGTGACGTCATCGCTGGTGGGTAGTTTCCTACACATACGAGTTCAGGGTATGCCTTTTCAATATCTTCTGCACATTTTAGAACTCGCAGGTCATCTTGCTTACCCTCTTGTGTCTCGGTCCTTGGTAATCTTTCAACTGAAACCGCATATCTCCCACGCTCATCCAGTCGAACCCTGTCGTTCCAGGAAACACAGCGTGTCTTCGCCTTTCCCGCAGTTCGGACCGTGCACTGCTGCGACTCACCCCTTCGTTCCAGTCGGCGCGCCGAAAGCGCATGCTGGTCGTTAAAGAATTGGTTGGGCCAAGCGCATTGTCGCTTCAAGCGACGGCGCACTTTTCATGCATTCTCCTCCTACGCGTCCGAGCTGCTCTTCCCCGAAACGGCCACTGAGAGGACAAGTACGGTCGCGCAGCCGCGACCCCCCCGAGCGACGTTCAGCGAAAGGGAAGGGTCTCGTACCAGGAACCCCTGGGGGCCAGCGTGGGAGACCAGCCGCTCAATGGGAGCAGTTTGCTTTCCATTGATAATTGCTGTCCAAGACCATGCAGAGAGAGAGCCGAGAAAGAAGCTTTGTATAGCGTACGGTGCTACGCCGTCCCTTCTGTACGATCGCCTTATGAGCGGCAACATAACACGTCCCCCCTTAAGAGTACGCTGGGCTGTTCTACGCTCAGTGGTACGATAAATCACTGCCGCGATTAGGTCACTGGACTTTCTAAGCATACAACAGTATACACAAACATCAAACACAATTGCGAGACAACACGACAGGAGAATACAAGAAACGAAAACAAATACATGCTAAACGATCAAGCACACCATTGCTGCTTCAAGCAGTAAGATCACTAGTGTCTGTTTCTTGGATTGTCAATCACACAGTCCACAATATACAGCAGCGAGTGGGCAGGAACATTCACGTCCCCCCCTCAGTTGGCATGGCACGGTTATTCTGATGGCTTCCACAAACTATTCTGGAGCCTCGATAATGCATCCGCATTCCCGTTACATATACCCTTCCGATGTTGTACCGAGACATGATATCGCTGTAACGCCAGCGCCCATCTTGTCAATTTCGCCCCGTGCGGAGTAGAAGTTGTAAGGTACGACAGCGGATTGTGGTCAGAAACGACGTTTACTATGGCACCGAAAAACCAGTAGTCAAACTTCTTTAAAGCCCATATTATTGCGAACGCTTCCCTCTCAATTGTCGACCAACGCATCTGGGTCGGTGAGAAGCGGTGGCTTGCAAAGGCGATAGGCTTCTCTTCTCCCTCAGCTGACATTTGCGTGAGCTGAGATTTGAAATTAGTGCCCTGATTGGAGCAGATCATCTCCGGAACGCCTGTGCGACTGAATATCTCAATCAGTGCATCGCAAGTCGCCTTAGCGGTCAAAGAGCGCAGTGGAACCACCTCCGGCCACCTCGTGCAAAGGTCCACTAAGCACAGCGCGTACTTATGCCCTCTCGCTGACGGTGTGTCGAGGGGTCCGATCACATCTACATTGACAACTTGGAAAGGGTGCTCGGGTCTAGTGAGCGGAGTTATAGGCACTTTATCTGTGCGACGCCTGTCTGACCGAATTTGACATTCATGGCATGAACGACAATGCCCTAATATCTCCTTCGCCATACCTGGCCAAAAAAAATTATACCTAATGCGAGCTCTTGTTTTCTTTGGCCCCAGATGCCCCCCGCATAGCGACTCATGGGCTAAGTGCATCACCTCAGTGCGCTTATCTTTGGGGACAACTAGCTGACTCACTCGAGTGCCTGCTCTTGAGTCGCAGTGATATAACAGTCCGTCTGAAATGAACATGCCGGATTTCCCACTACGCGCACCTTCCCAACATTTCTTTAGCGTAGTGTCACCCAACTGCACTTTGCGGAACTCTTCTCTCTGGCCTAATGATGCCTCCCTTTCTTCATCAGTTTGCGCATCTTTTTTCTCCAAAGTAAGATTGCATGCCACGACCTTTGGTTTCTCTACTGCTTGTTCTGCCTCGGGAGCAGGCTCGGCCGGTGCTCGACAGGGTGCCAGAGGGCTGCTGGCCTTCGACAAAAGTTTCCAATCTTCCTCGGTCAACAAACAATCTGTGCCCTCGACGAGCTCATCAGTTAACGCGCAGAGTAGGTCGACGCTCTGAGGCTCCGTAACCTCTCGCGGGCTATTTAATTTGACCGGCAACGTAACTAGCCTTGCCTCGATAGTTTTACCAAAAGCAGACACCAATCTCACCTTGCCAGACGGCTCTACTAAACTTCTCGGAAGCAGACTCTCCCGAAAGACAGTTATTTCACTCCCTGTATCCAAAATTGCATCTGCGGATATACCTGCACATGATACGGGAATTAACTGCAGTTTATTTGTGCCTTCACCCTCGTGTTTTAGAGACTTCACCTTTGCGCTAAGTACTCCATCAGGTATTTCAGTTTCCGTCTCGTGGGATAACGTTACCTTTTGGACCTTCCGCTTTGGCTCGGTAGCCTTCTTCGGGTTGCTCTCCTTATCACTAGACTTCGGGCACTCTTTAGCGAAATGGCGTAGCCGTGACATAAGTGGCACTTCGGAGCCCCTTTCTCTACTCGTGTCGCCGGCTTCTGCCCCATTTCTACAGTTGGTTGCTTTGAAGCACGCCCTTTTCCTTTCGCTTGTTCGAAAGTTTGCAGCACTTTAGCGATCTCAGTTGGCCTAAGCCATCCCTCGCCTTCTCTTAGTCTCACATACTCAAGACCCTCCGTGCTAAGGCCCGATTTTATACGGTCAGCAACCATGAGTTCTGCCATCACTTCTACCGTGTCGGCCTCTCTCACTTGGAGGTAGTAGGAGAAATAAGTTTTCACGCGGGACGCGAACTGCGCCCACGTCTCTTCCTTCCGCTTTACCGCTCTGTCGAACCTCTGCAGATACTCTGCCGGAGAAAGCTTCAATTCCGTCAATACTGCTGCTTTAACTGCCTCGTAATCTGCACTCTCTTCAGAGTTGAGGTTACGCAGTAGGTAACGAACTCGTTCAGTTAGTGCTGGTATAACCAAATGCACGCGACTCTCATACGGTACTTGGTAAGTAGCAAATAGTTTTTCTACTTCCTCAAACCATAATGGCACATCCGCGTCACTCGGCAGGCGGAACCCTTTGAGCACTTTTGCACATTGCAGGACAGAATCGAAACACCGTCGCCCCCGATCACCCGTCTCCGACCCAGAGTTGGACAACGTGCCATTGAGACGTTCCGCGTTCATTCTAGTTTGCAATAGCTTTTCGTACTCAATCTGGAGATTGAGCTTTTGAATTTCAAGCTCGAGCGTTCTCGTTTCACTTGAATTCGGCAAAACCTGAGATGCCTGCTGCATCGATTCTTGCCTCTGAGTAGGCACTCTCGCCTCATTTGACTGATCAGAATTTAGAATACCATGGTTTGATGGCTCTCGACTCCGATCCATTGCTACCGCACTCCCACCTTCATCTCCATTAGTCTCCATTGTTTCAGCATCCCCGCGTGTTCTCACCATGTGCTCTACACATAAACTGCCATGCCAACTAGAGAAAAACGCAAGAAATCCTGCTCACCCTTTGCTGTATGCACTGTCGTTCCTGGATCTCTTCCACGGTGCCGGAGTTGGCTGCTGTGGGATCGTCTCGACGTTGCCGCTGGTGGCTGACGGATGCCTTGCCCCTCGGTCTCCTCGGCACTGGTCCAGTGTATGGTGCTGTAGAGCTCGCCGATCCCTGTCCGACTGCGCCAGTTATGTTTTTCTTGTTCGTTTTCTCCTTGATGTGGATTGAAGTCCCGTCAAGGAGATGATCGACGTCGATGAAGCAGGAGGCAGGTTGGAGGTAATGAACTTGAAGGTATATTGCAGCGAAATATTTACTAGGGATGGTAAAACCGATGAACGATTAATCGATTAATCGATAAAATGTACGTGGTTAATCGATTAATCGTCATCGATCTCGCCCTTTTGTTTAATCGAATTATTCGATTAAAGCTCTTCGATTAATCGATTACGCCCCCCACCCTCCCCACAACCCCAGCACCGCCCCTTGGCCGGAGCGCATGATTGCGAGGCGCGCGACGCCAAGACGCAGATGTCGAGCGCATATTTCTGCGCAAGTAGAAGGAGCCCGGAGCCGCAGGCGGCCATACCCCGTAGAGATATAAATGAACTCGAACCGATATCCGTCGCCTACAGCGTTTTATTTAACCCCCAGATTTTACTTGCTTCTTGCGTAAGTGCCACATTGTAACATGCGCTGCTTATCTCTTGACCGGTTCAGTTCTTATTGCCGTTGTATTTTACTCCTTAGCGAAACAAAGATTGTTTGTCACCAATGAAAGAAAGAGAGATAATCTATTGGAAGGTAGAGAGGGTGGCCTGATTTAGTACGCCCCGGCCTTCTACTCTACTTTGGGGACAGTGAGATGTCCCACTACCACGCGCAAAGGGGGGTAGGCAGTCCCACGCTCTACACAACACTCTTCACTACCACGCCTGCCTTTCAGCTTCTAATAAAACACCACAACCAACCTCGCTCATCCCCCTTTGGCCACACATCTCAACAACATTTAACCCCAAAACGGGTTCGTGCTGGGGCTGGGAAGAAAAGAGGCAACAGGCTTTGTTACGTTAACAAAACGTGATGTTTAATGTACGGACATGATTGAATTTACAATTACAATTAGTAAACGCGACGATACGACCAAGGCAATAATTAATCATGGCAGTACAATACAGAGACCCACATGGCAAACAAGCTCATCAATGAACTACCGATGTAACAGTCTACCACAACTAAAGGCGCAATGTCTCAATTAAGCCTGCTGCCGCAACGAAAGGACGCTTATCTGCATGGGTTTCCATCGGCGTAGACGGCTCGTCGCTGGCCTGTGGACTGGTTCTCGGGTAACTCGGACGTCGATCTTGGAGACGCATTAGCTCACGGATCATCTCTGATCCGATCATTGCTGCCGACCTCACGCTCTCGCACTGACTACATTTCTCCCAGGTTGGAGAGCCGAACGGCGCGCCTCACACGAGGGACCGCAATCGAGACTCGCACTTCAACATGACGGGAGGTCACCGCATCTCATCGTCGCCTCCTGAATCTCTTCCGTTCTCATCTCTTCTCTTCTTTCTCCATTCTCCCTTCTCCGTTCTCCGTTCTCCGTTCTGCACCGTTGTCCCGCGGGTGCTTTTCTAGACCTCGACGCCGCCCCTCCGTGACCCCTAACCAATTGTAGTTACTGACGCGGCAAATATTTCTTGTCAGTCAGTCTGACAGCTTCGGCATCCGCCCCCGCAGCCAACACCACTGGAAAAACCTTCTCTCAAGCAAAGTAGAGCAAGTAAAACATACAAGCTACAATTTTGGAGAGGGAAACAGGCGAGCTGTACGATGGCTCATGAATCAGGGGCGACCAAGAATGTCAATGCTCAGACAAAGCGCGTCGCCTCAAAGGGGGGGACGCGCACTAGAGCGCTGTGCTTTTCCGAAAAGCCTCCGGCCGCCCCCTCTCGCCCTGGTTCTCGCAGCTTGGCGTCCAGATGTTCAGGCCGGGCCACAACCTTGCAACTCTACATCCTATGCTTTCACCGTCAGAAGGAACCGCTTCTTCTCCTTTGAACGCCGCAAGTGGCCATCGACGGAGGGCGCGCTAATGAGTCCGGGGGCTGCCGAGTTTGACGGAATGTCCGTCCTGGCCGGTCGCATGGATGGGACGAACAAAAGGCGTTCTGCCGCGCCCGGGCCATAAAGTGGAGGGGGCGCACGTTGCCTCGCAGCTGCATTGCCCGTAGGCAAGAGACGCCGTCGCCAGATCGTCGGGTGATTGCGCGGTGGGCCCGCGACGATTGTCAATAGATTCGTTCCGGGAACCTCGCTCCGAAACGCGCATTCATCACTCTGGCGGTTCTTCGTTTTGCCAAGGAGAGGTTCCAAGAAACGAACGAAAATGTCCCAGTTAACAAGCCCGGGGTCCAGTCGGCGCTAGCGGGGACGTCACAACAGCGCAACAGGAGAAAAGAGCGATGAAGCATGATGATGGGGATAAGAATGAATGATCCGTATATCCATAATCAGACATGACTGCTTGCGCAACGGGGACATGGACGCTAGTAATCATATTTCATTACGCTTGATGCCAACTAGCCTAGCTGTCCGCCTTAACGCCTATATGCCCTTTGATAAGTGTAATGCTAGTTTCCCTGCGATGCGGTTAGCCCAACTTATGGCAGCTATTCATTTCTGCAAAACAGCGTGGTATGACGCGGAAAATGTCGACTCAGCTCTCTTGACATAAACACTCATAGTAGTCAAACCCCAGCACGTGTAACTGGGACCTCGCCTCCACTTGTAACGTGACAGGGGCCACCATTAGTAGGGCGAATACGCTGTGCAGGGAAACGCGCTCGAGGATTATGAAAAAGGTCTAATAGTCGCATAATGGAGAGAAACCACTTTAGCTATATTTAAGTCTAATAGTCGCTTTTCATAATGCGCAACTCTGCGCATTGGTATACCAAACGTTTCGTATCCAATCCATTTCTATTCAAAAAATGACCTTGTAGCATTTGGTAATCCTGTATGGTCGCCCATTTCGGGTGAAATACAGCTTTTAACCGTTGCTTGTACTCCCATGTCAGCCAGCCTAGAGGCCGCCGTCTGCTGCTGTGGCACGAATGGATGACAGTCGCGAAATGCTATGTGTTCTAATCTCTGATACATTAGACAGAGTTCACAGTTCGAGCTGTACGCGCGACTGAAACGGTGCGTGTAGCGCCGAGCTAAGTCGGCGACCAGGTGAAGCCTTTGCAGTGTACTGGCACAGCTGCCGTTTATTCTAACCGGGAGGGAAAACTCGTGTCAATATATTTCCCGCAGATGCCCTGCACTGATCGCCTGTTTGAGACCGGTATGCTGCTGAGCAATCTAGCATGAGTGACCACAAGGGAGAGATCACGTCAGTTCGTGGTTATAGTATTATCGAGGGCTTCCGCAATATATAATGGACAAACCGAGAATTGTTGCCGTGCCTACAAGAGCGAGCGTCGTTAACTTTCCTTTAGTCCTCGCCTCCTTTTTTTTTACCTTTCTCGGAATTTTCTCGCCCTTGGCCGCACTGCATGTTTCCTGTGCGACTTTCCAACCAGCGTGGTCGCCGAAAGCACCTCCAATTTCGGCTCGCTCTAGTACGACCTGCTGCCGAAAATACGACCTGCTGCCGAATTGTCCGTGGATCATGACCACCCACGAAATTTTGGATCCTTGACATCATCAAAAGACGACGGGCTCCCTGTGTTCAGTGGGCGAAAGTGCGAATTTTCACGCAGCCGCTAATGCGCGCAGGTGATCTCTAGCGCGTCGGATAAATACTCGTGTCCTATCAAACACAAGCAGCGCTTCTCAAACAACAAGACATCATTTTTCAAGCACCTATAAAAATTTCGATTAATCGATTAAAATATTACACCGAAAGCAATTAATCGATGAATGGCTAAATCGATTAACGATTAACGATTAATCGATTAAAAATTTTGATCGACCATCCCTAATATTTACAGTCATATGTACATCTTGCCGAAGCACACTGATGATAACATAGACATCCACAGCGTCTTACTCTTCTACTTAACTTTTCTTAAGTTAGAGCCTAGAACACTGTTACTACATACAACGAACCTAGTCTCACTGTTCGACCACCGAGTGGTTACGGCCCAGACAGAAGTTCCATCGTACGGAGTCTTACTGATCGATCAGTTAAGTGATTACAGCCTAGACTGAAGGGAAACGAATCCCGTCCAGTCTTTAGTACCTTACGGTAACAAAGAAAGAGGGGAGGTGGCCACTGCTGGTCCGCCTCAACCTTCTGTTATCCAATCTGTTTACCCTCAGATTAAGCCACTCCCTAGTGGGTTGTCCCTAATCTCGACAGCAGCGTCTTTGCAGTTTAAACAGGCCTTTTGGCATTCTTTCCCATCATGGCTGTCCCTCTCCTCATCCCACGTTCTCAGATATTCTCACAATCGAAATATCGGTATCGTAGCAGCCCTGCGGCATTCGGGCCATCCACCACGCTCATCCAGTCGAACCCTGTCGTTCCAGGAAACACAGCGTGTCTTCGCCTTTCCCGCAGTTCGGACCGTGCACTGCTGCGACTCACCCCTTCGTTCCAGTCGGCGCGCCGAAAGCGCATGCTGGTCGTTAAAGAATTGGTTGGGCCAAGCGCATTGTCGCTTCAAGCGACGGCGCACTTTTCATGCATTCTCCTCCTACGCGTCCGAGCTGCTCTTCCCCGAAACGGCCACTGAGAGGACAAGTACGGTCGCGCAGCCGCGACCCCCCCGAGCGACGTTCAGCGAAAGGGAAGGGTGTCGTACCAGGAACCCCTGGGGGCCAGCGTGGGAGACCAGCCGCTCAATGGGAGCAGTCTGCTTTCCATTGATAATTGCTGTCCGAGACTATGCAGAGAGAGAGCCGAGAAAGAAGCTTTGTATAGCGTACGGTGCTACGCCGTCCCTTCTGTACGATCGCCTTATGAGCGGCAACATAACACGCATCATCCCAGTATACATAGATTTGCAGTTTCTTTATATCTGGCCTGGAGAGGAGAAAGTCGTATGTCACGCCCTCAATCACCAATACTTCACTATCTCTCTTGTGACCTTGAAAGCCGATGGTTACTGACGCCCACTGATTGTGCAGTGCCACCTTTCCATCATAACCTTGCACTCGTAGCACTCTTCCGTTATGGATATGATTCACATCCGCTAGCTTGGCATTTAATATCGACACAGAAGCACCGCTGTCTACCAGGGCCATCATGTGTCTGTTGCCGACTTTGACAGGGATGTGAAGTAGGCTAGAGCGAGCTAAATAAACAGTTTCTATTGTGGTCATCGGGTCGGACTGATCACCCTCATTTACAAGTTCTTTGCCGTCAAAGGATCCTCAGAGTCGATATCGATGTTATGCACCCGACCTGTGAAGGCACGCCAGCCCGACTTTTCTTCGCTGCTCACAAGACGGCTCAGTTCTCGTTCATCACAGCTTGAACCGCCCGCGACAGACCACGCGAAGCATCCGCTAGTAGTGGCAGGGTGTTTTTCCTCTGAAGTAGATTGGATGTCCTGAAGACGCTCCAAAAGCCCGTCTACAGTTTTAGGGGAACGTACTAAAGCTTGCTTCCGAACTTCGGCGTGCAGTCCATGCATTATTAGGGCTAGTACAGCATAGGGTGGTAGCAAAGGCTCGGCCAGCTCGGCCAGTTAAATTTTTCGTAGCCATGAATGCGTCACATTTTTATCAAAATTAAGTGTAAACCAGTTTTAGATACTTCAGCACTTGTTCTGGAAAAGCTGTATGGAATTTTTCAACATGTGCCTAAATTATTGCATCAGTAGTTTCAATGACCACTGTTATTATGAAGTGCAGATTTACTTGCTTTTTTTCCAGGCATAAGAGACATAGAGCTAGTGATGCTTTCATTGAAGCGGAACAAAACGACATATTATGAAAGCCACTGACAAAACACATTTTACTTGAGGTCATCTACAAATAAACTTCTATTTAGGGCACAAACGTATAGCATCCAAAGATGAATGCAGACTTAGACATGCAGCAAGTTGTTACAAATGAAAGTCCGAATGAATTTGTTCTAAGCAAAGCTTCCTTTGCAATAAGAAAATTGGCCCGCCACGGTGGTCTAGTGGTTATGGCACTCGGCTGCAGATCCCAAGGTCGCACGAACGAATTACGGCCGCGGCGGCTGCATTTTGATGGAGGCGAAATGTTGAGGCCCGTGTGCTGTGCGATGTCAGTGCACGTTAAAGAACCCCAGGTGGTCGAAATTTCCGGAGACCTCGACTACGGCGTCTCTCATAATCAGAGTTGGTTTTGGGACGATAAACCCTACAAATCAATCAATATGAAAATTGGTAGTTTTCGAAGCGCAAGTCTAGGTTTTGATCTTCCTGCAATTCCAGTATTGGCGCTAACAACGAGGCGAACTGGTGACATCACTGACGAAATTTGGCTAACAACCTTAAGCTCATAGCATAGTGCAGCAGCTTAAATCGGAAGGTTATAGCTGTAAGTATAATTCTGAAAGGATTATTGATTTTTGTTCAACTGCTAAGCATCATTAAAAGTAGCAGAAATTCCTTGATTATTCCTGTTTACTATTTATTTTGCTAAAGTGAGTAGAATATGATGATATACTCAGCCAACATCAACGAAATCTTCTGAAACATTGCGTTCAGTTGATACGAATGTCGAAGCGTAAGCAAAGTGCCATGTAACTTATTTTGAAGAAACAAAAAAGCACATGCAATACACAAACAGGGAGAGCGAGAAATGTACACACACGTAGGAACTGCTGTACCAACGTACCAAACTGGTTAACCAACATGCCCAAACTGCCGCATAACTACTTTTTCAAGGTAAGCTAAAAAACACATGTTAGGCTTTTTGACTGAATAGACGAAAGCTGCATGGTAGCAATATGTTGGCTTGCATGACCAAACAACACGCCAGAGCAATTGCAGTGCTGCTTCCTGTGTACGATGACGTGTCAGGTTATGGAAAAGACAGGTTGCCAGAAAAAAACAAAAAACTGCACATTCACTTCACAGCTGTGAAGTTGTGTTGATGCATTACTGACATGAAAAACGGCACATAATGCACATTCACTTCATCAGAGCTGTGAAGTTACGTTCAAATATTAGTGACATGACGAATAAGTTAATTGGTGCCATTCTGTAATAGAACATGTGTGTGTCGGTGCGCGCGCACGTGTGTGCGTCTGTGTGTACTCGACTTCAAATCCCCGGGGAGGGGGCCGAATTTCGATGGAGGCAAAATGCTGGAGCCCCGTTTACTGTGCGATGAGAGTGCCCTTTCAACCACGGGTGATCGAAATTTCCTGAGTCCGCCACGATGGCATGCTCCATGATGGTATCATGGTTGGTGGGGTGTAGGACCCTAGAAACTATTATTGTGTGTGTGACACGATGCGCACATGCACGTTGATGACATGGCGTCATGAGCGTCAACATTCAAAAGAGTGACTGGAACAGCACATTATCGGTGCCGGGTCGCTCTGGGGCTTAATTGTGTGTGCAGCAATTGCTGCATTGCGTTTCAATATCTGCTTTTTTCTAACCAGCCGATCGCTAAAACGGAAAAAGCATATCTCAAGCCATTGACAGTGCACGAACAGGAAGTGTTGCGATATATCACCCTTGCATTCGGCAGCGGAAATTGTTTAAAAAGGGAGAGAGATAAGAAAGGAAAGGTGTGATTACACGGCAGGTCACTGCTGACTCGCGATTGCCACTTTATTCAGACGCGTAAGCCGATGTAGACAGCACGGATGCTTCGCTTTGGCCCTTCTACGGCCCTGCGCCTCCGACGGGCGGCGGTGGGACCCAAGATGGTGCCGGCACATGAAATTCCGCCAAATTTGGCGCAAGCTGGCAATGCGTGCGTATTGCCCGCCGAATTTGGTGCGGTATTTTGGAGGGTTTTTGGAAATGTCGCCACCCTAAAAATGGCAGTCATGTAGGCTCTGTAGCGGGGGGAATTGGGAAGAGCTTCGCTGCGTAGGGCCAGCAGAGAGGGCCTGAAAAACCCGGTTGCATCGGCGTTCAGTTTTCCTCGTTTTTCTCTATTTGTGCGACTGACAACTGTCATAGTCGTGTGCGAAGGCACGTGTGGTGCAGTACGTGAGAGATGATGCCCAAAATTTGCTGTGTTCCGGGTTGTCGGTCCGGCTATAGGGGCACAAGCGAAAAGGTGTCCTTTATTTTACCAAGGGACAGCAATGAGAGAGAGAACTGGAAACGTGCGATACCGCGAGAGGAAGCTGGAGAATTTACATTCCAATCGGAGCATGTAAGAGTGTGCGAGAAACATTTTGACGCCGCCGACGTTATTCGAACGGACGCCTTTGTTGTGAATGGAGAAAATGTGTCGCTGCTAGGCGAAAAGGCACAGTTGTGGGCCGGCGCCGTTCCTCGCCTGTTCCAAGGATTGCCGGCGTACATGAGCAAGCCGAAACCGCGATCCCGCTGAGTGAGAATCAAGCCAGCGGCTAAAAGGCATCGGTTGTCCTCACCTCACTTTCCAAGAGAAGACATTCTGCCATATTCATGCGCTGTGGCTGGCGATGAAGGTAAGTTAAACATCTTCGCATGAACACGCTGCTCGTTTCGTCCCTCTGTTTGCTTCTCCCAAGTGCACTGGGCAATTAAATTGTTGTTGTTTTCTTCTTTCGTATCGCCGCCTCAGATGCGACAGCAGATTGCGGGCTTTCGGACTGTGCACGGTCACAGCCTGCTAAACAGACCAAGTCGTCTGCTTCTTTTCGCAGTTGCAAGGCAGAAAAAGGCCAGCTCCGGAGCACGACGCAGCAACTTCGCCGGTGCCAAATGAAGCTAGCAAAGATGACCGTGTCGGCAAACAGACACAAAAGACTGGATGAGGACATCCAGAAGCTTTCTGCTCGCGAAAAATTGATATTTGGTCAGTGGCCGACGAAATCGAACGCGAAGTCTCCAACAAGCGTGAGATCAGCCACTGAGACGTGAGGAAAAGTTCCCTTACTTACGTCGGTCTCTGCTTCTAAAGTGTGCTTCTGAATGATTTTTAAGGACTTGAGTGTGACCATAGCTTACGCTCCTGGAACATCTAGTCTAGTTATTTTCCCAGTAAGCCTGACATCTTTTTCTGGCAGAAATTGACTTTATTTTAAGAAAGATATGCCACATCTCCCTCCAAAATACTGTCACCACTGGTTCTAAGAAGTCTGTGTTCTTAAGACTTATTTAAAATTATTTAAAACTTCTTTAAAAATTAAAAGCAAGAGGGTGCAGTTAGGTGCCACTTGGCTGAAATCAGGAAAGAGTTTATATGAATTTTGATAATTCTTTTGCATTTAATTAGGCACTGCACTTTCTTTTTGCAATGTGTTTTGGGTTTGCACGCATGCCAGCATTGTGAGAAACCAGCAACTATTCTATGGTAGTACTAGACCTCTCGAGGAATCGTTTTAGTTGTTGCTTGTGACGTGTCCATGTGCTTCTTTGAGTGTAATACCTGACGTAATCTTTTGGCTCATTGCGGCCTGTACCATATCCGGCCGCAGATGCATGTAGCTCAGTTACTGCAGGTGTACTTCGTAATGTCATATGGTTGCCTCATTATATATGCACTGTGTAAGCTAGTGGACGAGGAATGTATGTTTTTATACAACGAGGTGGTATGCTTTTATACCAATAGAAGTGAAACACACTTTCTGTTGTTTATTTAATGGATATGTTTCCAAGGCTTGGTGTGTGCACGAGTAAATGATGCAGCATGTTGCTCGAAATCCACATTTTTTTGGGGGAGAGCTGGTCCAGCAAGCCATTTACATGAATTGTATTGCACTTGGATATTTGTGAGTACGCTCATGAATGCAAAATAACTGCTCTGCAGCCTCCCTAGGTGCAAAAAGAAATCCATATATGATTGCTTACTCCTTAAGGTAAAGTAGACAGCTGTGTACACTTTCCTGCAAGAAAATGGCTTCCTTCCCCTTCCCAACCCTCGCACTCTCTATGGCTACTTGAGATGTCTCAAGGCCGATTTCGGGTTTGGTGCAAGTTCATTCACTGCCTTGCGAGGAAGACTACAAGGAGTTCCTGAAAGGCAACGCCGAGGTCAGACACCATTCGATATTCACTTACAAAACTTCTGTTCTTGAATAAGCGCCATTACTAAACATTTTCGCAGGTGTGCTCATGTTTGATGAAAGGAGTATGCGGAAAAGTGTTCATATTGTTACAGGAACGTCGAGTGACCAAGCACCGCGATTAGCAGCTATATGCAGGCTATCGACAGCGGTTGCAAAGCAGCCCGTTCCCGCTCAGAGTCCGAGCCGAGTGCGAGCTTCCTCTTCTTCTCTCCGTCGATGGTGGCCGCGCGCATCGGCCGAGCTCCTCAAATGCGGCATGCGGGTAGCATGATCCCCCGGCGGCAGAAGCGACGTCTCGGAGCGTCTAAATGTCATCAGCTGGAGGTTGATATGCCTTCAACCGTGTGACGTGCACGATATCACGTGTCTGTGAAGTAGGCGAAGCAGCTTGGGCGATAGGGGCGATTTCGTAGGTCACGGGAGTGACCTCACGAATCACTCGGTAAGGGCCTGTATACCGCGACAGGAGTTTTTCCGACAGGCCCACGTGACGTGTCGGAGACCACAAGAGGACCAAAGAACCAGGCGGAAAGTGCACGTCTCGGTGTCTCCGGTCGTACAAGCGCCGTTGGCTCTCTTGGGATATCAAAAGGCGGTCACGGGCAATTTCTCTTGCGTGGGCAGCTCGGTCGATAGCATCAAGGGCATATTGACAGGTGGTCCCCGTGACAGCAGGTATCGACGCGTCCAGAGGAAGGGCTGGTTCTCGGCCGTGTAGTAGGAAAAACGGAGAATAGCCGGCGGTGTCTTGACGCGAGGAATTGTAGGGAAATGTAACATACGGGAGGGCGAGGTCCCAGTCAGTGTGGTCTGAGGAAACACATTTGGCAAGCATATCTGTCAGAGTGCGATTCAGGCGCTCCGTGAGGCCATTTGTTTGCGGGTGGTACGACGTGGATAACTTGTGCCGCGTTGCACAGGACTGCAAGATGTCTGAGACGACCTTGGAGAGGAATGTTCGGCCACGGTACGTGAGCAGCTGGTGTGGAGCCCCATGTAATAAAATTTCATCTTGCAGGAGAAAGTCTGCGACATCCGTGGCACAGCTGGTTCGGAGCACGCGGGTAATAGCGTAGCGCGTAGCGTAATCTGTGGCGACTGCGATCCATCTGTTCCCGGAGGTAGAAAGTGGAAAAGGGCCAAGTAGATCCAAGCCAACATGGAAGAATGGCTCCGTGGGAATGTCTAGCGGCTGGAGGTACCCGGCTGGGAGCGTCGATGGCGTCTTGCGGCGTTGGCATTTCTCGCACGCTGCTACGTATCGACGAACGGAGCGAGCAAGTCCAGGCCAAAAGAAGCGTCGGCGGATCCGGTCGTAGGTGCGTGACACACCGAGGTGTCCGGCGGTGGGAAGGTCATGAAGTTCGTGGAGGACTGCCGAGCGAAGGTGTTTGGGGATCGCGAGCAGCAAGGATGGACCGTCTGGGCGAACGTTATGGCGGTAGAGAACACCATCCTGAAGGACGAATAAGCGAACGGACGGGTCGGAAGGTGATGACTCCAGGCGATCAATGATTGCACGCAAGGCAGGATCACGGCGTTGCTCGTCAACGACATGGAGCAGTTGGGAGACAGGAAAAAAAACTTCCAACATTACGTAAAGCTGTTCTGCGGTTTGTCACTTGTCGATATGACATAAATGGTCTGCCTCGGCGATACAGTGTACTACTTCCTCGGAAACTTTTTCCTCAGCTACAATCTCCAAGAAGTGTCACATGCCTGGTTCCATGTGCCGGAGTGCTCTGAAGCAAAACAACAGCAACAATAATAGAAGAAAAAAGGAACGTCTGCTTGTTATGGCGTATACCATCGGGGAGCACATACATCAGGCTGCAAGTATTCGTCCTTTTCAGCGCACACGTGCAGTATCAAAAAAAAAATCACAGCATATTCACGGGGTGAATGATGATGAGTGGGGCGAAGCTCCGGAAGGAATCATCGGTAAACCGTGAAACTCTTCCGTGCAATTCGCCCCACAATTAAAAGTGAAACACTTGAGTAAATGTCATCAAACTATTATAACATCTCGCATCTTTCATCATCAACTGCAAGTACCGCCATCTACTTTTATAACATCTCGCGCATGCTACGAATCCTCACGGTGCAACTATGCACAATGCACACGTGAAATCTCCCACCGGCACTTCATTGCAAGTCAAGATGCAGTGCCCATGTATATATATATATATATATATATATATATATATATACATATATATATATGGGTTGCCGGTGAACGCTTCTCCAACGCGAGCAGTCGGTATTTCTCAATCAAGAAACTCGCTAGGAGACGCTGCCTGCGCCAACGTTCTCTCTCGCGGGCGAGCGCGTGCCGGGAGCCACACCCTCGCCCTCGGCGCGTGCATGCCTCCCGGCAGGCACGCGCCGGTGGCTACCTACTACTACTACTACTACATACATCGGGGACGCACGACCCACGCCTTAAGGAGCTTCGCCCCTAAAAATTACAGCATATCCACGGATGTGAATGATGAGTGGGCGAAGCTCGGGATGTGCATCGTAGATCGTGCCGAGTTCCGGATTAATTTAGTTACCGCGCATGCTAAGAATCCTCACGGTTCAACTATGCACAATGCACAAGTGAAATCTCCTACTGGCACTTCATTGCAAGTCAAGATCCAGTGTATATATATATATATATATATATATATATATATATATATATATATATATATATATATATATATATATATATATATATGGGTTTTGCCGGTGAACGCTTCTCCAACGCGAGCAGTCGGTATTTCTCAATCAAGGAACTCGCTAGGAGACGCTGCCTGCGCCAACGTTGTCTCTCGCGTTTGCCGGGGCAGTGTCGAGTTTGCCGGGGAACGCGTGGCTCCCGGCGCTCGCGGCGAGGGCGAGCACCAGGTGCCACGCGCTCGCCCTCGGCGCGTGCGTGCGCTCCAGCAGGCACGCGCCGGTGGCTACCCACTACTAACTACTACTACTACTACTACTACTACTACTACATACATCGGGGACGCACGAAATGGCTGCTAATGGGGAATGAGAGACAGAAGAATTCGGCTTTTAGTTAACGCGCACGCTGCGGATTTTTTATTGTTCAACAACGCACAGGAGAAATCTCCCACCGGCACTACCTTGGAGGTCAAAGCGTAAGACTGGTTACGCGCACTACTACGACTACGACGAGGGACGAACGGGTGCCGCTTTAAGGAGCTTCGCCCCTAAAAACGCAGGTGTCGGTGTCAGGGTCAGACAGAGCGTTCGGTTCTTCGACAGGGTATCGAGAGAGGCAGTCCGCATCCTGGTGTTGGCGTCCTGACTTGTACGTCACTGTGTATGTATATTCTTGTAATCGAAGCGCCCAGCGACAAGCCGGCCGGTAGGGTCCTTCAACGATGAAAGCCAACAGAGCGCATGGTGGTCTGTGATTACAGAAAATGGCTTGCCATATAAATATGGGCGGAACTTAGAAACTGCCCAGACAAGAGCGAGGCATTCGCGCTCTGTAATCGAATAGATGCGCTCTGCACTTGTTAGGAGCCGGCTTGCGTAGGCTATAACGCGGTCGTGCCCGTGTTGACGTGGGTCCCCACGTGGGTCCCCACGTAAAAGGGACGTTGTTGCGTGGGCCCCCACGTAAAAGGGACGTCTTTCTTGAGGAGTGCACTAAGTGGTTGGGCGATTGCTGCAAAATTTTTCACGAAGCGTCTGATATAGGAACAGAGCCCCACAAAACTCCGCACGTCTTTTACAGACTGAGAAACAGGAAAAGCCGTTACTGCACGAATTTTCTCCGGGTCTGGTCACACACCGGTAGCATCAACAAGGTGCCCCAGTACTGTAATCTGTCGGCGTCCGAAGTGACACTTCGAGGAGTTTAATGGAGTCCAGCTTTGCGGAATATTTTAAGAACTGCAGCTAAGCGCTCAAGATGCGTGTCAAATGTAGGCGAAAACACAAGGACGTCGTCGAGGTAACAAAGGCATGTGGACCATTTGAATCCTTGGAGCAGGGAGTCCATCATGCGTTCAAACGTGGCGGCAGCATTGCACAAACCAAACGGCATAACCTTGAATTGGTAGAGCCCATCTGGAGTGACGAATGCGGTCTTTTCTTGGTCTTGCTCATCGACGGAAATCTTCCAATAACCGGATCGAAGGTCTATTGATGAAAAGTACTGGGCACCGTGGAGGCAGTCAAGAGCGTCATCGATCCGTGGTAAAGGATAAACGTCTTTTTTAGTGATCCGGTTTAAATGGCGATAATCAACGCAGAAACGCCACGTGCCGTCTTTTTTTTAACAAGCACGACGGGCGACGCCCAAGGGCTCGATGAGGGCTCTACAATGCCTTTGGCAAGCATCTTGTTTACATCCTGCAGTATCACTTGACGCTCTGCTGTGGACACCCGATACGGTCGGCGGTGAATGGGGACAGCATCATCAGTGTTTATGCGGTGCTTAACAAGAGATGTCTGAGCCAGTGGTCGATCATCAGTGTCGAATATGTCGCGGTAGGACACCAAAAGGCTGTAAAGGGCGCCTGCTTGTTCAGGTGTGAGATCAGGCGCTATCATGGAACGAAACGGTTTATCGGTGTAGATGGCGTCCTTTAGGCGCGCTGAAGGATCTGTGCAGACGTCGGCAGCAAAGGTAGTTACATCATCGTCTGTTAACAAACGGATGGTGGCCACAGATATGCCTCGTGGCAGAACTTGCTTTGCCAACCCAAAATTGAGAAGAGGGAGGCACACGCGTCCACCGGCCAGGGTTATAACTGAGTGCGGCACAGTGATGTCGCGCGCCAGGAGGACATCGATAAGAGGTGTGATGACGTAATCGCCATCGGGCAACGGTGATGTTGAGGCCAGGTCGACAAACGTGAGGGCTTTAGGTGGTAGGCGAACAAAGGATGTAGAACAGAGGGTGTTGGGGAATTCTGGGCGAGTATCCGGAAGAGAAGGAAGTTCGAGGCAAAGAGTACCGGCAGAACAGTCGATCAGGGCAGAATGCGCTGAAAGAAAGTCCATCCCCAAGATTAGGTCGTGAGGGCAGGTGGTGAGAACTGTAAAAAGTACTGGAACGTGATGGCCGGCAATGCCTACTCGAGCAGTACACAGTCCAGCGACGGCAACAGTGCTGCCATCGGCGACACGTACGGCCCTAGTATTGGGAGGCGTGAGAACTTTTCTGAGTCGACGGCAAAGGTCAGCGTTCATTATGGACATCTGGGCTCCAGTATCAATTAATGCGGTCAAAGGAATGTCGTCTATGTGCACTTCAACTAAGTTCTTGTTCGTAATTAGCGTCAACGGAGGATTTGGGCACCATGAAAGTGATGGAGCACTACCTCCAGGCGCTGCATGGTCTAGTTTTCCGTCCGGGGGGCTCCAAAGGTGGTCGGCGAGGAATGGCGGCGTGGTTGGGGCGACGGGGAACGACGGCGCTGAGGTCAAGGCGAACGAGCATAAGAGCGGGTGTCAGGTGCGTCAGATGGGGAGTACACACGACGGGGCGAAAAGCGGGGTGGGTCTACATATCGGCGAGGGGACGAACTCGAGCTCCAATTGGGCGGCGTCCAGGATGTGCGGCAGTAGCGGGATATATGACCAGCTCTGTGGCAGCGGAAGCAAATCGGCTTGTCGTCTGGGGTTCTCCATTCATCCGGATTGCGGGATCTTCGTGGAAGGTAGGTGTCGATGCGGGGCGTCGCCATCGAGACTGGTGGTCGGAAGGCATGTCGGGAGACGGAGTAGGCGGACGGCAAACCGAGGTTGGCAATTTCTTGTCGCACTACGGCTTGAATGACTGAAACGAGAGGGAGCTACTTGGTCAAGGGTTCCGTCTAGTGGGCGAGGGTGATATGGCGCTGGAGTGGCAGCTTCAAGTTCCCGACGAACAATGCGCGTCACGCTGTCATGTTAAGGGGGCGCGGGAGCGACGTCTGCGCAAGAGGATGTAGCAGCCGTGTTAGGCAGACGGGAAAACTGTTGCACGACGCGGCGACTTTTGACCAACTCAAACCGGCGGCATTCTTTAACAATGGCATCAATAGAAGATACATTGTTGTAGACGAGCAAATTAAACGCGTTGTCCGCGATCCCTTTGAAGATGTGGCCCACCTTGTCAGCCTCCGTCATCGTCTCATCTGCTTTTCGGCAAAGCGCAAGGACTTCCTGGATGTATGCAACATAAGATTCGGTTGCCGATTGGACACGGGCGGCAAGCTCTTTACGCGCAATCTGTTTCTGACCTGATGGATTGCCAAAGAAGTCGCGAATCTTTGCCTTGAAAGCTTCCCAGCTGGAGATCTCGGCTTCGTTTGTGTCAAACCAGACACGTGGTGTTCCCCGCAAGTAGAAGATGACGTTCGCGAGCATTACGGTAGGGTCCCAACCGTGGCTTCGGCTGACACGTTCATACATGTTCAGCCAGTAGTCGACGTCGACGCCTTCTTGGGCGGAGAATGTTCCGGGATCCCGCAGATTGGAAACCGTGACATAGGTTGTCGTGGACGCCGCAGTTGTAGATGGCGACGAGGGGTTCTCCTCGGGAGCCATAGCTGAAAACTGGACGGTGCGGCCGCTACGAAACTCCGTGGCGAGGACGGGGAACGTTCCACCTCCACCACAATGTTACAGGAACGTCGAGTGACCAGGCACCGCGATTAGCAGCTATATGCAGGCTATCAACAGCGGTTGCAAAGCAGCCCGTTCCCGCTCAGAGTCCGAGCCAAGTGCGAGCTTCCTCTTCTTCTCTCCGTCGATGGTGGCCGCGCGCATCGGCCGAGCTCCTCAAATGCGGCATGCGTGTAGGAATATCAGAGAATCTGACGTGTCCTTTTTGGGGAAAGTAGATTTTTTTGAGCACACGAGACCAGCAGACCGCGGCAAAGATGGAGACCATGTGCTGGTTTTTTCTTCCGGACCTGTCTTGGTGGCTGGTCCCAGATAGTGGACAGTTTTTGTGCTTGTGGTACTGCGCCGGACTCAATAGTGGCAAAATTACTTCTTCAGTGCATAGTGCACCGCACAAATGCCTGTTTGTGGTGGATGCAATCACATGTGACAATTTCACAACTAATCAACCAGCTATGTGGTGTCTGAGTAAATATTTGAGTATTATAGCTGTAGTTTTGCGTAGTATGGTGAGGTAATTGGGTCAAGGTCTTTCATTGAATGACTGGGCTAACGACCATAATTTTTCGTCAGGTATCAGTGGTAACATCAACACCAAGAACAAGTTCGCACATCCATGTGAACCATCACAACCTGTTTACGTGGTGATACACCTTGCGCTTATATTTAGGTGCATTCGGAGCAATCTGCTGAAGGTTCGGGAGTTCCCGGTAAGCATTAAGGTGGTCGCATCTACGCCGTTTCTCCTGTTGATCGATTATTATTTTTATGAATACTTTTTCTTTTTCTTTTCCTTAGTAGCTCCCCTAAGGCCAGGAAGTTTTTCACAATGCCTATTCAGCCCTGCTAGAGCACGAAGAGGAGCGGGCTGGGCATCGCACGGTGCCCAAGCTGCCCAAAGCACACATTTTCCCAAATGCATTTCAAAAATTGAGTGTGCGGCTCGCTGTCCAGGCAAGAAAGAATCTCTCATGTCTATGTTGTATTACAATGCATGTTCCTAGAAAAACATGGTGGCCTATTAAATTTGCATGCTCGAGAAAAGCATGATGCCCATTTTACGGTTGTTTAGTGAAAGCACTGCAACAGCCATAGAGATTTATTGCAAACAAGAGACGTGCAAGAAGCTGCATGACTCATCAGCTACGTCAGGCCTCTCAATGTGCATGAACAAGCTCATTTCTTAATTCTCGCAGGCCAGAGCATGTGACATAAAATTAAGCCAAAAACATCGCTGTAAGTGACTGATATTGTTGTATTAATGACTGTACTGTTGCTTAAGCTGAAAACATTGAATTCCAGACATTGAAGGAGGCTATAGTATGGCTTGGATGATTGGTAGAACTATACTGAGTCATTGCCAGTGCAGAGAAGTGCATGTTTCCTGAGCAAGCCCACATGTGCAGAGCTCAGAATAACACTGCACAGTACAGTAGCACTAGGAGAGAGTCTTCTGAGCTCTGGCTTTCGCTAGGTGCTAGTGGGAAACTTTGGAAAAGATCCCTTCGAGGTGCGTGTACTTATGCTTTGAGGCTATGCTTTTGCTATAAAATGGTTTCTTGTTCCAGCGCCTTTTTGTTATAGTGAGGCATGTTGCTGGCGACGGAGGGCAGCCTACTGTCCAGCACTTCTTGTTCATCTACCGCATGCTCTCCGTGAACAACTTCGTATGGCCGCCCAAAAGTGCTTCCATTGATGGTGATGGGCCCCAACTTGTCCTAAAGCTTCAGGACCTCTTTGAAAAGGGAGAATAAAAGAATCAGGTGGAACGCTATCTTCAATTACCATTCCAGGACAAAAGAAAACAAAAATGAGAGAGACTCTTGTGGTTTCCTCTGTTCTCTTTTCTTCATTATTTTGTTTTTAGAATAACTTCCATGAAGAACCAGCTGGTCATTAACGTGTTAAAATCTTATTCCTCTAGCATATGCATTCGTTAATGCTCTCGAAAACAATACTGAAGCGTTACAACATGGAATGCTTGTTTCAGGGCGACACACTGGCAGATGTTTTCGATGATGTTTTGACGGAGCCACCAGGCAGTGTCGAGGATGCTTCTGGCTCGAGCCAACTGCTGTCTCCCGAAGAATGCATTTTGGACTGTCTTGCTGGATATGTGACCAACAAGTTCTCAGCCATGAGCTGCCTTAGTTGTGTTGAGACTTTGAAGGGCTCGTCTCGGCAAACAAGTGACCTAATACTTGCAAAGTCAAGAGGTTTCCTGCAGGTGCCGTCTTGCAGACTGCGTAGTCTCCTGCAGATCGTGGAGAGCCATGTCGATGAGCTCACTGTGAACAGAGTAGCTTGTGGAGACGTCTACATGAACATTGTGCAGAGTGTTCTGCTTGACCGCCGGACTTCAGCTACTTCTGTAGGCTGTGTCTCCCACTACGTGAGCACAATGGCAGAAGTCGTGCATTTTTTTCTCAGGTGTCGTCTCCACTTCTTTACAAGCGAGAAGAACAAAGTTGCACCGGCAAGTAAGCGCGCAACATGCCCAGCCGGTGGCGGCAAGAAGTGATGTGTTATATAGCTTCACTAGTGGCGTCAGTAAAGCGCATGTGCATCAAATTTTCTTTTTTCTCTATTTCTAAGTTCTACATCACTCTCGCATTATTTTTAACAGCGGTGTGGTTCCCCCAAGTGCTGGCTTTGTAAATAGATTTCCTACATTACTTAGTAAAAGACAGGGGTGCAAACACGGACTCAAGAGAGAAGACACCACAAACGCCGTTAAGTGTTTCTTTAGATACCTTAATTAGTTGAGGGTTTCTTTTGTAGCTTGCTAGTTTTTTTCAGGTTCTTTCCAGCTTAATAAGTGCTCCGTATTGTTGTGTTGCTTGCGTACCTAAAAAAGCATTCTTTTCCTTTTCCAATTTCCTTGACTGTATGTCAAGCTAATTTTTGTTTTTATGTTGTACACCGGAGTTTGCTTTCTTTTTTCAATAGCATGCATCGTTCATGTGCTTGCCTTGATGAGAGTTTCCCTACGCTAGGAAAATGCCTTTCACAGCCTTTTCTTTTCTAAGGCGTTTTCCCATAAAAGTTTATCTCTCTTTCTCTTTCAATCATAGCATTCTTGCTTTGTTTATTGCACTTTACTGGCTCCACAGCATGATGCTCTCAAACGTCTGCACTGAAATAAGCAATCTTAATGAGGTATGGCCTCAATGGACGTTAGTGTTTCCTCACCTTGACACGTTTTGGGTATTCGACCAGTGTCTTATTTTTCACGTTCCAAATAAATCGGAAGTTCCACAGACCTCTTATGAACAGGTATGCTTGTTTTGTCTAGATAAGTGGTGAAACACGGTTTCTTTTCATTTAATCAATTCTCTCCTGTGCATTCTTCACGCCGAAATTTGTTCCCTCACGCCGCGCAAACTTATCTCATCCAAGCAGTCTAAGTAGCGCACGTCGTGATTTTTTTTAAAGTGCCGCGGCGGAAATATCGAAGATACCCGAATGCCCTTGCGTAGCCGCACAATGTAAAGTGCGCCTCATTTAGCGCGTGCAGTGTCCATGTAACATGAAGTTGTCAAATTTCCTCGTTGGAAATTAACAGAACGTGCTGGCAACCCTTGGAAATGGGTGGGTATCTCCAACACACGTGGATGTTACCTTGCGAGAGCTTCGTCCTTCCCGATTTCAAGTGTTGCTGAAGCTCTTTGAAGTAAGCTGTAGCGGAGTGAATAAAGGTTTTATAAACTGTAAACGGGAATGCAAAGCCTCTCTTTCGCAGTGCGGTCGCGTTACACTACGGCCGTGAAGCCGGTCTGATTGTAAATAGCACGATCGGCGCTGGCTCCACTCGCCCTATGAGACTTACAGTTTGCGAGTTGGTGGGTTTGTGAGGCTGGCGAAGTGGCATATATCTCAGTAAATAACCTGTGCCTGAATAAGTGCTCTCTTCTCCACTGCCTGAGGTGAGGTACCACAGCCGGAAGGACATATAAAGTTAAAATGCTTCGTCAGTGCGACTTGATCCGTCGCAGCCTTGTCATCTTTGAAAAAATGCAGGAAAGTAACTTTTTCAGACGCGTCAATCGCATTGTATGGCAGGTGAAGCAGTAGTGGTAGTTCGATTGTTGCGGCCTATTGCCGAAGAAAAGCTATTGCCACGAACCGGCAGAACATTCAGCCGCGCAGAGATATTGCTGAAGAAAAGCTATTGCCGTGAACCGGTACAGCATTCAGGCGCGCGGACGCCCCCGAGTTGACCGCAGCGGCCCTTTCGGCGGTTTCTGTCCCTGTATGAAACGACGGGCGGAGTTTGCTGGCCAGAGAAGGATCGAAGGACTCTGGTAATGTCTATCGCACTTCAGCATGCGCCTGCAAAATGACAACTGACCGCTCCCCGCTTACCACCTAACGCCCCGCGACGACAATAGCGCCGTTGCGACTGCAGGCTGTTCAACGTCCGGAGAGCGGAGATCAGTCGCGCCTGAGTGCCCTGTTGACCTGTCGCCATTATCATCATCAGCAGCAGCAGTCTATCTTATGTGCACAGCAGGACGAGGGCCTCTTCCAGTCCTCTTGATTCTTGCCTGTCCTGCACGAGCTGATTCCATTTGACGCCTGCGAATTTCTTGATTTCGTCCCCCCCATCTCACTTTGTCGTCCGCGGCTACGCTTACCCTCTCTTGATATCTATTCTATCGTTCTAACTGTTCATCGGATATCTAGACTTCTCATGACATGGCCTGCCCATGTCCATTTTTTTTCTTAACATCGCTTATTATGTCGGATACTCCCGTCTGTTCCCTAACCCACTCTGTTCCCTTCCTTTCTCTTAGAGTAACGCCTATCATTTTTCGTTCCATCTCCCGCTGTGTGGTTCCTTAACTTAGCTTTTAGCGTCTTTGTAATTCTCCAATTTTCTGCCCGTATATTAGTACTGGCAAGATGCAGTAGTTTTATTGTTTCCGCTTGTGTGATAGTGGTAGATTTCGTTCATGAGTTGGGAATGTCTCCCGTACGCGCGCCATTCCATGTTTATTCGCTGTGGATTTCTTTTATGTGGGTGGGTTCCCCTGTCGGTAGCTGTCCTAGATATAGGTATTCTTCTACGAGCTTGAATGTCGGGTTTTCAATCATGAACACAAGTTTTTTTCGCTGTGCCACTTAGGATTATCTTTGTTTCCTGCATCTTCATCATTAATCCTACCTTAGAGCTTTATTGGCTTTAGTCTTCAATCATTCTTTACAGTTCGTCCCCATCATTGCTAAAGAGTACTGTGTCGTCTGCAAATCGTAAGTTACTCGGATATTCGCCGTTGATTTCTTCCAAGCATGCAATACGATGGAAGAAAGTGTATCTCCTTCCCTGACACCTTTCTGTATTGGGATTTTCCTGCTTTTCTTAAGGAGTAGGGTGGCTGTAGAATCTTTAAAGGTGTTAGCTATTATATTTACGTAGCTATCGCATATTCCTTGACGGTGTAATGCCTCCAGAAATGCCGGTATCTCTAACGAGGTGAAAGCCTTTTCGTAGCCTATCAAAGCCATATGGAGGGGTTTGTTGAGGGGTTTGTCCGCGGACTTCTCGATAACTTGATTTATCACATAAAGGTGGTCTACGGCGGAGTATCTTTTTCTGAACCCTGCTTGCCCTCTTTGTTGATTAAGCTCAAGTGTGGGCCTTGTTCTATTTGAGATAACCTAAAGTTGTAAAAATTCTGTAAAGTGCTGAAGGTAGACTGATCAGCCTGTAGTTCCTCAAGTCTTTAACGTCTTCCTTCTTGTGTAATAACAGAATGTTTAAGTTTTTCCAGCTGACTGGTGCATTCGATGTTTCGAGGTATTGTGCCACCCGTTTAAATCTCTGACACTCCATCTAAAGTGCAGTGAGATAGAAGTCGCCGAGTCTCAGTAAAAGGATTGCTGGTGAGGCAAATCCTGATGGAGCGGTGGTGGGGTCGCCCGAACACCCTCTCTCCTCACCTGATCTTCGCTATGGAATGTCCATTTTCCATGGAAGAACTAGATGCTGCACTGGCTGTGTGCAGGCGTTCTTCAGCGTCAGAACCGGACGGCATCACTTATCGCGCCCTGTGCAACCTGGGTGAACAAGCACGGAAGGCACTCTTGATCCTTTACGATGACTACTGGCAGACGGGCACGGTACCGCAGGAATGCAAAATGCAGCCGCTAAATTCCACTCCTAAAGGCCGGCAAATCTCCTTTAGACATCTCCTCATATCGTCCGATTGCGCTTGCCAGTTGTGTCGGCAAAACGATGGAGAGAATCATTTTAACGCCCTTAAAATGGTACTTGGAGTACTATGACGTTTATTTCGACGCTATGACCGGTTTCAGACGCGGTCGCTCATCAACAGATAGCATTGTTGATCTGGTCACATATGTCCAACACCAGAGAGCCTGTAAGCGACTATCTCCCGCTACGTTCCTGGACGTTAAAGGCGCTTACAACAATGTCACCCATGAATCCATTCTGCATGCCATGGGCGACATGATTTACATGCCACGCGTTTCGTTAATGGGACGTATACGGAAATTGGTATGCCACAACATGACTGCATGAAAAACATAAATGACAGGTCATAACAGGAAAATCATGACATGCATGCTATGAGTGACGTCATTTACATGTCACGGTCCTGGCGCTATACTGCCGTCTCGTTAATGGGATGCATGCGAAAATTGATATGGCACAACAAGACTGCATGACAATTATAAATGCCGAGGTCGTAATGTGAAAATCGTGGCGTCCATATCATGAGCGGCATCGTTTACATGCCACGCGTTTCGTTAATGGGATGTATACAAAAATTGCTATGGCACAACACGACTGCATGACGAACGTAAATGGCAGGCCATAAGACCAGAATCATGGTATGCGTGTATGACCAGCATTGTTTACATGCCACAGTCTTGATGCTCTTGCGGCCGTTTCGTTAATTCATATGTACCGAACTCGGTGTAGCGAGAAAACAATGCAAATCCATTTCACGTTCTTGATGCGTGCTTCGCATTTCCTTGACTGCACGTGGGATCTGCCAATTTTTTATTATTCAAGGCGTGTGCGCGCGATCCAAGAAGCCGCATCATTTGAGCAAGAGTTGCGTAGGCCTTCGCTCACCGAGCTCCGCAGATGAGAGCAACTGTTGGATTCGCGTTCGTTCTGATGCAGCTGCTGTGTCGAGCAGTGCTGCCTTTAGTTCGTCGTGGGGAGCTGCCAGGAGGTTCGTGCTGAAGGAAACCAGGATATCGGCGACCTCTTCTGCGGCTATGCGTGGCCGCACACTGACGAGATGATGGAAATTCTGAATTTGCGATGTTACTCGGCAGATGTGAAACTGCGATTCCACTTGCAGGAACCAGACGTTTTGGTTGCGCTCCCATTAATGTGGCAGACGTAGGGATACCGCAGATATAGCGTCACTGGTCGCTTCTGCAGTACGTGAATAATGGCCTCTGTTCAGCGGGTCTGGCTCTTGTGGCCTGGTGGTTCCTTGCAACAGTTGTGCATGCCTAACCGAGTCACCAATTTGTAGAGCGCGTGCAGGAGGAAACGATAATGACTACGTTTGTTGTGGAACTGGTTTATTTTCCCGCCGAGAAAACAGCGGAAGGCGAGACGGGAGAAGCCATACTAGACGGAAAGTCGCCAAGTGTGTTTACACAAAAAAGTGATGGGTGACGGGCGGCATCGGTTTAAGCATGTTAACATGACGGCGCGACGGGAGCCGCGCGGTGGCGGTTTTTATGCTGCGTGCGTTCGGCGGTGGCAGGTGCGACTACACGTCCATACAGGCCCTCTCGACTGCCACTCTTCCACAGTTGTTGCAGCAATAGACAGATCTCTAGAAGTTGGCGACGGAAAGTACGACTGTTGAGTATTACGGGACCGTTGTTCAATTCCGTGCAGCGTCTTACCTCCTCTCGAACAATCTGTCTAATATTGTTCGCGAGGTCGAACATCAAGGTGTCGTACTGGATGCTGGCAACAGCCGTTACATGGGCCAGCCTGCCAAGCTCTGGTGTTACGCGGCGTGGTTTGAAGACCTCGAAGATACGGCAATGACGTATTACGTCGGCGACTGAGCTAAGTAGGGCTCCCTTTGCCGACGAGGAAGTTGTGTACCTCCTCCGCGGTTCCCTTGAAGAACGATCAAACTTTGCCCTATTCCGGCGTTCGAGGATTGGGCATTCTGCATGGCTTCAGTATGCTTTCGATATAAGTTTTGCACGGTTCGTCCGGAAACTGAGCTCTGAAGAAGCGTCTGCTCCGCCTGCTTCTTCCTTGCGACAGAATCACCGAAACTCTCCTGGATATCGGACCTGAAACTGTCCCATGTTGTCAGTGCCTCTTCGTGATTATCGACTTACAAGAGGTGCCGTCTCGATGAAGAATAAAACGTTTGCGAGACGCGCTGCGCTGTCCCAATATTAGTGCTTCTCACCCATTGGTAGTAGTAGTACAGCCCTTAATCCACATCCTCGCCGTGATTTTCTCCGAATGTACGCGGCTCTACGAAATGCTGACGTGAACAAAGGCCGGCCGCCGTTGAAGGCGAAGGTCCTGTGGCTCGCTACATCTGTTGACTTCGGTGTGGGACATCTCTGACACCGCGGGCGACCGAGGCAATCCAGCAATCTGGAGGCTTTGATGCAGATCAGGTGGTTCGAGGGCAGTATTGCCCGTGTTTTGTGGTCGTCAGGGTACCCAGCCCCTGCACCGCAAACTGTTACGAGTGAGGGATGTTTATTTACAAAGGACGGTCAGCACGGTGAGGGATTGCCATTTAATGGCCATGGAGATGGCGCAATGGCCACAATCCAGTTACGTCATCTTCTTCTTTTTCCACCATGTGCGCCACACTATAAACAAAACAAGCGACTGAGGCGTTGCCCTTCAATTTTCACCAATTTTCAGAGCGCGTACAGGAGGAACCGACAGCGACCACGTTTGCTGAGCAACTGCATTTATTTTCACACCGAGCGAACCGCGGAAGGCGAGACCCGGAGAAGCCATGCTAGAAGGAAAGTCGCCAAGCGTGTTTCTACAAGGTGTCACGGGAGGAGCGTGGTTCCGGTTTTACTGCTGTGCGCGTTCGACGATGGCATGTGCCACTATACGTCCATACAGGCCTTCTCGCCTGTCGCTGTCGGACTGTTGTTGCAGCAATAGACACCTCAAGAATCTGGTGATGGAAAGTACGATTCTTGAGCATCGCCGAAGTCGTATGTAATATAACTTCATCATCATATCTTCTCGCGCATGTGGATGTTATATACGTCCCATTTCTCGTCCATATCGTACGCTCTGTGTTATCGGTGAACAAATAGCAAAGTACGATATAGAACAGGGAATGTCACGGGAGCCAACGTTTCGACAAGCGGACTTGTCTTCGTCAGGGTGGCAACTGCCTTCTCCAGCGTTCGTTTATATACGCCTTTGCACACTCTCGCCCGTCCTCAGAAAGAGAGAGGAAGAGCAGCGCATGCGAACAAAAAGAGGGGGGGGGGGATGTTGGGTGCAGGGGTATTTGGGTGACAGGCGTTAGCGTGAACACTATAAATGGCAAGAGCGAAAGCTTCCAAAGAATCCGCTCCTTGTACACATCTCGCAAATGCATTGTGTGCGCAGCGCTCGAAAGCCGGACGAAAAAGCATCGGAATATATATATATATATATATATATATATATATATATATAAAGTCCTTGCTGCCTATTGGGATAAATATACTCTCAGAAAGTCACAGCGACAAACATATTATTTAGGATTTATTTAGACGTTTCCGCAGGAGACGTTTCACGGTTTTCAACGATAAAAGTTTTTCAAGGGCGCATGATTTTAGGTGCACTTCACGAATATGCATAGTGGCGGTTGGAAAGGAGAGAGCTCACGAAAAAGGGGGTTTGGGGTACAGAAGTGTGTCCAAGAAGCAAAGGCCAGTGCAAGATGACGTCTGCGTCTGCACGGCGCCTCCATAATACCGAATGGGTGCGCTGAGGTCCTCTGGCAGCAGATTGCAAGCCCTCCTTAGGAGACACTCGCCTGCCATGACAGTCTATGCTGCTGCAACCCCTGCAGTGCAGCACACAACTGCTGAAGCCAAATGTCGTTGTGTGCGGACTACGAAGACGAGGTAGGGGGGAGGGGGGTGGGGGGAACAGGTCGCTCTGCGCGCGGTTGGGAACAGTACAGTGCAAAGGATCGTCCCCGCACTGAGTTTCCCGAAAAATGGAGGATAGAAAAAGAAACGCAGAGCATACGCGAACAACCCTGAATGGTTTGGTCCATGAAAGACATCTGCACACATGCACACACACAAAAACTAGAGAAAAAATGAAAAAAAGTAGAAAAAGAAGAGAAAGCATCATACGGAAAGGAGAGTCATTTAGTTTAACGAGCCATACGCCGCGAAATCTGTTCTCTAGAGAAAGTGCGTGATGCTTAGCCCACGCGGGCGCCAAGGGGACAAATTACGTATCTGCAACTTGCGCGCGCGCAGCGCAATCTGGGTGAAGCGTACCAGATAAAAAGGAGATAACGACAACAAGAAACATGATGGGGAATGAAATATACTAAGATGATACATAAAAATAAATGAAATCACAGCAAACAAGAAAGTAACAATGGCAATAAAATAAAATATGTCGACATCGAAAATCAATTCCGCATCCCAACAGGAGACACTGCGTGACTGAACGCCGTGACCTCACAAGACATATTTGCACCTTGTGCGCATGCCGTGTGGACTGAGCAAAACATGTCAGACAACAATAAGAGAAAGACAGCAAGATACATCATGGGGAACCAAATATAGTAAGCTAACAAACGAAAATAAATGGAATGAGAAAGAATCAGTGCCCAGAAAAAATTAACAATGTGCACAGAATGAAATCGACCATCAGTTCTGCAGCTCGACAGGTGCGCGATGAATGTGCACCCGAAAGCAAAGAGGAGAGAAAGCAAAAAAGCGAGAAATAAGAGTTCTGCGAGTTCATAGTGCGCATAGATTTGCATTTGGAGCCTAAAGAAACAAGAAGAAAACTATTAAAAGAAGAACACGAATAAAACATAAAATAATAGACACTTAGCCGTTGCGTCGTTACTTGGTTTAATTGTCTGACAGCGTAAGCAACATAGTCGGCCTGTACTTTTGTTGATGCCACAAGACACAGTGCTGAATTTGTGAATAAGGTAAGATTCACGAACCTCCACGGTCATAATGCGTTTTGAAATCACATTGGAGCACCACAGCTGTGAATGTATGGAAGGGATGACTAAGATTATTTATGTGCTTGGAGAGAGGAGGGCGTGGCAGAGTCTTTATGTGTGCTCTGTCGTTGTTTATTGTTATCCTGAATGTAGTCTCAGTTTCGCCAATGTATTGGGCGTTGCACATGGTGCATTCTAGAAGGTAGGCAAGACGTGAGTTGTCGCAGTGAAAATTTCCTCTTATTTGGTAAAATAATGAGGACGCAGTGTTGTTTGCTGTCGAGGTTCTGCTCATCATCGGACATAGCTTGCACCTAGGTTTGCTGCAGGGGCCGCTACCTGTTAATTTAGGAGTGTTCACCTTAGATGGCATTACAATATCTCTGATATTTCGCGCCCGTGTGTAGACAACACAAGGAGGTTCAGGGAAGACGCTGTTCAGCTTGTCTGTTTCGAGGAGGATGTTGTGGTGCTTTTTAAGGATACTGTTTATGTTGGGGAGTGAGGCAGAATACGTAGAATGAGATTTGGAGTGGTGTTTAATAAATCGGGTTTTGGTTTGCTTATTAAGTAACGGCGGTCCTGCTTGCTAGATTTCTTGATTTCTCGATAGCATCATTGATGCCAGACGGCGGGTATTGTTGACGAGTGAGGTCCTTACTTAGTTGTTCACTGTTGGAGCGAAAATCCGCTGCGTCAGAACGTATGGTACAGATTAAACAGGCACTCGCCTTGTCACAGAATAAAACAACAAATAATTAATTGGCTGCTTTTAAAATGGAGCTATTGGTGTCGGTCAATTGGTTTGCTGTAGACTGATATAGCAAGCCTCTTGTCCGACATTCTTAGGCATGCTTGCCCGACATTCTTGTCCGACAAGGCTGTGATGAAATCTGAGTTTTTCTATGCCGGGGCACCAAATGAGACAAATATCGTCGTTGAACCTTCGATAAAAACGGGAACGCAACGGGTCGCTGCCTACAAATTTAATTCTAATATACCCGTAAAGATATTGCCATAGTTGGGTCCTATTTTGTCCCCATCAATGTACCGTTAGTTTGGACATAGTGTGTATTGTCGAATTCCAAGTTGTTCATTTCTAGAAGTAGTTTGAGAAGTATTCCGAGAGCTTCACCATCGATTGGACTGTTTGGGAATGCATTTTCTGCGGCCTGAGTGACATGTTTGACGCCATCTGAATGCGGAATGTTTGTGTATAGAGAGGCGACGTCCTAGATTCAGTAACAGCCTGTCTTTTCGTATGAGAAGATCCATAATATCAGCAAGAAAATGAGTCGCGTTCTCGTTGTAGGAAGGCGATGCTGGTGGAATACCTTTGGTTATGTTTTGATGTAACTTGATATTGGTTCCGTTGCTGTTCCAATACCGGGAATTATGGTTCTCCATGGGCTGCCTGGTTTGTGTATTTTGGGTAACATGTAATATCTCCCGGCCGTCGACCTAAAGCTTGGAGTGACGCTGCAATTTTATCGGTAATCTTATTGTCTTTGACGAGAGTGATCAATATCTGTCGTACTTTGATTTCGAAGCATGTGGTCTAGTCATTATCAGTTCGCCTATGCAATGAAGTGTCGCCTAATTGCCTTTCAGCATCTGTGATGTAGTCACGTTTGTTCATTATAACAATGGCACCTCCTTTGGCTGCTGGATTGATTATTATGTCCGAGCGTTGGCTTAAACCCCGTAGCGCTATTGCTTCATTTCGTGAAAGGTTCCTCGACGTTCCCGTAAGAACATCGGACGATAGGTTTGTTGCATCAGTCTACAGAAAACCAACTGACCGACACCTATACCTCTATTTTAAAAGCAGCCACGTTAAGCATTGTAAGCTAGGCATACCATACAGTCAGTCCCTTCGGTTCAAGCGGATATGTTCTGATGTGGCGGATTTTCCCTCCAACTGTCAACAAGGACCTCACTCGTCAACAATACCCGCCGTCTGTGATCACTGATGCCATCAAGAAATCTAGCAAGAAGGACCGCCGTTAGTTAATAAGCAAACCAAAATCTGATTCCGTAAACACCACTCCAAATCTCATTCTAACACATTCTGCCTCACCACCTAACATAAACAGTATGCTTAAAAAGCACCACAACATCCTTCTAGAAACCGACAAGTTGAAAAGCGTCTTCCCTGAACCTACACGTGTTGTCTAAAGACAAGCGCGAAATATCAGACAAATTGTAACGCCGTCTAAGGTGGACACTCCTAACTTCACAGGCTGCGGCCCCTGCAACAAACCTACGTACAAGCTATGTCTGATGATGAATAGAACCTCCGCATTCTCTTACCAAATAAGAGGGAATTTTGACTGCGACAGCTCAAATATTGTCTACCTCATAGAATGCACCGTGTGCAACGTCCAATACATTGGCCAAACTGAGACACCATTGAGGATAAGCATAAACAACCGCGACGGACACATAAAGAACCAACAATACCTCCCTCACTCCAAGAACGTAAATGATCTTAGTCATCCCTTCCATACATTCCAACAGGAGACACTTCCCGATTGACCACCGAGGGCGGTCAATCGGGAAGTGTCTCCTGTTGGGATGCGGATCTGATTGTCGATGTCCACTTGTTTTATTTTATTGCTATTGTTAATTTCTTGTTCCCTCTGATTTCATTTATTTTCATGTATTTATTTCCCCCTCATGTTTCTTGTTGTCTTTATCTAATTTTTATCTCCAATGTTTTACTCTGATCGCGCTGAGGGCTCAAGCTGGACATATATATTGATACGTGCGATTGCTTGGTTTAACTGGAAAGCCGTTATCGCTTCCCAGCGACACGCTCACTCGTTTATCTTGCATGCCACTTCTAGAACCGTGTCGACCATTGTTGAAACTTCGCATGCTTGACGCGCACATTTCAGTAACTTGTGGAATTCAAGAGATAATGCGAGAACGTGTAATGACGGGGCCATAAAATCCAGCGCATTACGCCGTTTGTCAGTCTTTCCGTCGATCAACGACTGTTCACGCCGCTGTTGCTGCGAATTGTGATTGGCCTTGTTTTGCTGGGCACAAGTTCGCCCAATAAACAGTTGACCTGACATCGCTGGAGTCCTGCGTGCTTCGCCTTAAGTGCTGCGTGTTTCACAACCACGTGACATCTGGTGGAGGTTCTTCTCGGTCCATGTACCGTACGCGCCCGTCCAGCCGTGAGCCAAGCCCAAGCCGCCAAGAGGACGACTCCAACCCAGTCCTTCGAGCTAGCCGCAGACAGCAAGGACTCCCGCCAGAATACCATCCGCTCCCAGACAAGGACAAGAAGACAAGGGCTGCAACCAAATCAGCATCCACGATGACGGAAGCATGATCTCCGGCAACCGTGGTCGTTCACCAGCCCAAAGAACCGCCTACCATCCGTGGCTCGTCATACGAGGACCCGGAAAGCTGGCTGGACATCTACGACCACGTCGCAGCTCTTAACAAGTGGGACCCAGACGACAAGCTGCGCCATGTGTATTTTTACTGGGAAGACACCGCAAGGCTTTGGTTCGAGAACCGTGATTCAAAGCTTCGTACCTGGGACGACTTTCGCGCTGCATGCCTGCCCACCTTTGCAAGCTTCGTACGGAAGGAAAGAGCTGTATCACTGCTTGAGACTCGTGTGCACCTCCCCAACGAAAACGTCACGATCTTTACGCAGGAGATGACGCGGCTGTTCCGCCACGCCGACGCCTACATGTCCGAGGAAAAGGTTTGCCTCCTCATGCGAGGAGTTAAGCAGGAGCCCTTCGCCGGGTTAATAAGAAACCCCCGAAGATGGTAGAAGACTTCCTCTCCGAGGCGACGACCATCCAGAAGACTCTTGAAATGCGCACCCGCCAATACGATCGGCGCATATCGCCAGACGTCGCAGAAGTCCGAGGACACGGCCCCGACGACCTACGCGAGACCATAAGGGCTATTGTTCGTGAAGAACTGCGCCGGATGTTTCCGTCGTCTCAGCCCCAAGTCGTTTCCCTCAAAGACATCGTTCGCGAAGAGGTACAGCGCTCGCTGAGTGTTCCCGAACCACCGACACCCCAACCGCAGGCGATGACCTACGCCGCACGCCGACCTGCCGCCGCTCCTCGCCCACGCCAGGATCCGTCTCCGCAGTCTCGTCGCCAGCCACAGCCGCCACGTCCGATGCCATCCCGCTCGCCAATAATCCAGCGCGCCGAGGAAAGCTGATGTTTGGCACACCCCGAACCACCGCTCACTACGCTACCATTGTGGCGAAACCGGGCACGCCTACCGCTACTGCCAGTACCGTGAGATGGGACTGCGTGGCTTCGACATGGACGCGCCCCGTCCGCGTCGAGGTAAGCGACCTCGCGACACCGCCGACTGCATCGCCGGATCGCAGTGGCAACGACGACGACCACCCCGTTCACCTTCGCCTGGCCGCTACGTCTCCCCGGATTGGCGCCAGCACACCGGTTCCAACCGGGGCCGATCTCCAAGCCCCTATACGGGAAACTAAAGGCAGCAACCCATGGAGGTGCGGTTGCTGCATGACGAAATGCCGAAGATCCTTCGCCGCCGCGAGACGCCGCCGATGACGACAACCACGACGCACGATCCCTGCCGACGTAGTCGCAGCAAGCCGCCTGACCAGAGTCTTCACGAGAAATCCTTGCCTCCAACGCGACATAGCAGCGCCGGACCAAGCCGACACAGCCGTGATCCGACGCCCCAGCCTAACCGGAACGCCAGACGACGGACCACCGACATCGACGTGATTGTCGACGGCCACAGCGTCACCGCCCTAGTCGATACCGGCGCCGGCTGCTCTGTCCTCAACGCTGCCTTCGCCGCCAAGCTCAGGAAGGTCACGACTAGCTGGGAAGGACCAGATATCCGAACAGCAGGGGGCCACCTTATAACACCGACTGGGACCTGCACGGCAAAAGTGACGATTGACAGCCAGACGTATTTGGTGAGTTTTGTGGTCCTGCAGCAATGCTCGCGAGACGTTATTTTAGGCATGGATTTCCTGGACCAGCACAGCGCAGTCATTGGCCTAAGATCCAGGTCAGTCACGCTGTCCAGGGATAATGCAACGCCGCCAGACAGCAACGTAGCTTATCATGCCTTGAATGTGACAGAAGAGCAGGTAGCGGTCCCGCCACTGTTGAGCGTCATAATTTCCGTCGGCACAAAAGCGCCTACGAACTTTCAAGGTGTCATCGATGGCTACCAGCACTTGCT
>CM023485.1:111812687-111841947 GCA_013339685.2 Hyalomma asiaticum | reverse complement strand
AACGTGCGAACACATTGGTACACTGTTGTTAAGGAATGCATGCACCACCGAGCATCATAGTAACATTCGAACCATATCAGTAAACAGTTCTATTACACTGTTTTACTGCATCAAATTGCTGAGTATTTATGCTGTATTGTACACATTATGGTTACATGGGCTCAATTTTCAAAAACAGTTTTGTGCATGCTATGAAAATGCATATCTTTGCACTGACATGATAGTTGCTACTGTTTTGATTCCAATAAAATATTACAACAAACGTTTGTTGTGTTGCTTGTGGTGGGAGAAACTTTCATGCATGGGAACTAAAGAATAAAACTTGTGAATGAAAATAAATTGCTAAAATAGTTATCTGCCATTGTTACTGCTGAAGTTCTACCATGCAGATTTAACTGGTATTTCTTGCAACACACTGTACGAGAGAATTGGTGGTGGAAGAGGACAGTGATGTTCAAACAACGACTGGCTGTTCATTTATCAATCGCAGCATAGTTTGATGTGCGTAAGTGTAACACCAACTTAAGCATCAAGTGCATGGAATGCTAAGAATATGTGAGAGTATATGTCAGTGACTTTGAGCTTTGAGGATCTCCGCATCTGTCAGTCAGTCACCTGTGCCTGCTTTGTGAAATCTTAAGTTGCCAACAGGCATACTGTTCTCCTCCGTTGACAAAAGAAAATGCGTAGACACTGCCTGTTTTCAGGAGATGGGTCATTTCACTGAAGAACAGAGTAACAGATTTTTTTTTCTTATCATTGATATCGCAGCATCTGTGTAAGAGGTCCAACGCCCACATTTGGAAAACAGAAATGCGAAATTCTTGGTTTTAAAGAGGAGACCTGTCTTGCGTAGGCTATGCTTCACGTTGCGGCACGCCTTGCTCATTCGTTTTCATGGCCACATGCTGTTCAAAAATAGGCGTAATTAGCAAGGAAAATAGCTGTCGCCGATTATCAGATTTAGTAGCTGAGTACAGCACATACGACGATAGCATGTCGCAGCAAACAGCGCAATGCGCGCAGGTATATACTAATTACACAAACAGCTGATCGCCAAGTCGATGTGGAAACGCCACTGCCAGTGTGTGTGTAGCGCACGATAGGTCACACGCGTATAAGTTATATATGTTGGTGTAGGGCACCTAGTGACGTACGCAACTTTTGTATGCGAATGCGGGTGGTTTTTGAACCGCTAGGAACGCGCTGGTGCCAGTGGACGCGTGCGGCTCACGGCAGCATTAATCAAAATTGCTGAACAGCACATGCCTATGGAATACGCATACTTGAGTATGACACGCTGAGATACCTTACTTTTGTGCAGATGTTTGCTTACAATTAGCGATCGAAACACCTGTGATGCGTAGGGTAGCACGAAATTGAGAACTGATTTATAACGCGGTTGCCGCACGGCACGACGATATGAAGAATAATTCATAGCGCAGTGCTTTGCGGGTGGCTTTCTCACCGCCTCACAAGTTCTGCATTGACCGAACGGAAACACATGCTCATACCGATCAACTTCGAAGCTCTTAGGTTCAGAAGCAGAGCAGCAATACATTCGGTAGCTATATAAGGCCGCGAATAAAGCCGCCCGTAGACCGTGGTGTGGTGGCGTGATCGGTAGTGTGTCCGCTTCCTGTGCGTGCGTACCCGGGTTCGATTCTCATGTTGTTGCTGCTTACTTTCGTAGTGTTGTATGTTCTTGATTTCTTTGATTTCAGTGTTCTGAAGTGGCCCCTGAGACGTCCGGTACTGTCAATTAGCGTTTGAATGTTTACTTTGGCGGTGATATCGAAGAGTGAATCAGCTCGCTTTCCGCCTTTACTGGTCCAGGGCGAGTTATTATTTTTTTTCATTCGTGCTTCCGAAACAGCATTGTATACGACTTCTTTTACACCTTAACGATTAATGATAGCGTGGCTGCCGCTACGCTGGACCAGTAGCGCCGCGTGGCACCGTACGTGTGCTCGGCACTGTTGCCGTGAAGAAAATAGCTGATCATAACGGTATTAGCTAATCGTAACGACGTCGATTATTATGTTGCGTTTGAACAGGTAGTGTACTGAATGTCCCGAAGGGTTACCAGTCGTTTCCATGGATTCTGGCTATATTTAGTGCTTAATTACACAGAACACCGCTACTTTCACTGGCAATACAGGGAAAGTCGGGACACTCTGAATGCTTTGCGCAATGGGTGTTTATATGCTTAGCGTTGTTGTGTTGTGTGTGCGTTGTGCATGGATCCATGTTTTATATATGCGACCTCTCGTTTACGCACGTTCTCTTCACGTATTCGCTGTTTTGCATGGTACGATCGAAAGCTTGGCGCCGCCCCATTTCCTTTCATTTTTTTCGTTACGTCCTTCATGAAAAGAGTGCTTGAACTCCCGCGAAGCATTACTTCACTCCCCCTCAGCCAGAGTCACAGAACTCTGTGCGAGAGAGTGCGCGCACTCTGTGCTACAGAGAGTGCCCAGCACTCCTGAACAGAGAGTGAAATATGGGACAGGCGTTTACTCTGCCGAAAGGAGTGCCCAGCACTCTACTGCAGCTAAGAGTGCATTCAGCCACCACGTCTTCGTCTGAGGCTTGTGGGTCTGCCCGCTGGAGTCCTGGCAGGCGGTCCCTCAACGTTACTTGCGCCTTTCTTGTCACCCTGGCTCACGGGCTCCTTGAAGGGTCTCTTGATTGTTGCACTGCTACCGCAGCTCGTTGAGACACCAGTGACGTCTCGTGTGCTGCACTCCGAATCGCTAAAAGTGCTCGCGTCGCAAGCGTCGCCACTGGCCCTTTCAATAGTAAGGGACAGACGCACTAACGGTACTTCTGGTACACCGGTATCGTCCCCTGCAACACTATCCAAGCCAAAGTCCGAACAGGTGTGCCAAGAGACACATTCTTGCTTAGGTGAAGGCGCTGCTCTTTCGGAAAATTGGGCGTTTGCGTCGTGTGGCTAGTTGTCGGTCGCCTCGTCAAGTCTTGCGGCGGTTTCCACTGGTCTATCTTCACGTGCTATTGTTGCAGCAGTGGATTACACCCCGAGGCAACGCCGTCTACGCTACCTTTGGCCGCGTCGCCGGCCCCCCTTACGTCCATAAAGTGTTCTATTGAGTCCTCTGCTTCCTTTGATCCCGCTACAGCAGCGCAGAAGACGCACTCTCCTTCTACGTGTCCAAAACGGTGACACTAAGAGCACTGCGGTACCTTAACGGCGAACATGTCCCGAAGCTTTGCATCGCAGGCACTTCATGAGCCTGCCTAGGGGGACCACGAAAGCTAAGTCACCAGCGGCAGGTCGTCAACCTTGACTCCATTATTCAGCTTGATATGCGCCGTCCGGGCTGTAGAATTCTTTTCAATCACGCCTTCTATTCGCCGACACTCCCGTGTCATGTCCGTCACTTTACCGAACGCCGCTAGCGCTATGCGCATGTCGTCGTCAGTCACGCCGTGCACAGCCAGTGAAGCTGTAGCCTCACCTGTTGCTCCTGGGGATTGATGACAAGGCAGCGTCGCCCCTTGACCTGGAGTTCTTTCAGTTGAGTCAAATGCTTTGTGGCCTCCTGTCTGTTCATGGTCACGGCCCTGACATGATTTATCTGGTGGGCGCACTAAGCCACTAGATCACGAAACAGGCGTTCCTTCTCAAGAGTGTCGCTGAAATCTTCTACCTTGAACGGTCGCACTCGAATATCTCCGTGCAAAAACTCCGTGTTCAAAACAACACGTCCCGTTGGCAGATTCGGCATGATGGCCCCAAAATCCTCGTCAGTTTCAACTGTCATCCTGTTTCCGCGGCCACGAAGGACCGCCTTTTCCGCTCCACGGGAGCCGATGATTCAATGCGTCCGATGCGTGTGAGTGCAGAGGAGAGAATCCCATACCACCGAGAGACGTGCAAAACGGAGGAGAAAACAGGCCTTAGATCTTTACTGCACCGGTTTGAAATTATCATGTAATTGATGTCTGGTTATAGCAAAGGTATTTAGAAAGCGAAATTGCTCTTAAATTAACAGCCTCCTGTTTCACTGCGCCCTTGGTTCTAAGCGGTCGTACAGTCACCTGGGAACGATAGAGCGAAGTCGTAATTGTCGTGGTAATATGCGCGCCAGTAGTTAGCGTTTCACTAGTCTCGACGCCTCTATCACCGCGCAGGATTCGTCGTCCTGCTCGGTCTGCCGGCGCGTTGTTTCAACTACGACCGCTACATAATTTCCTTTGGGCGGCGTATATGATAGCCAGTAACGCTGTACTCCAGGAACGCAAGGACACTCGCGTACAAGTAAATGATGTCCATTTCGCACAGCAAAATGTGCGTTCACATAACGGTCCGCCGACTAACAGTTCGTTATCGCTGAAGAGGTTTCATCATATGGAAAACGAGGTTTCTCTATGGTTTCACAGTTTTCGGACGCTCCTGGTTTATGGCAGGTTTGCGCAATGCTCTGGAGCATTCAGTGGAGCATCTCCGGAAAAATGTGAGTTGTTCAAAGGCTTTCGCTTGTGCACAGTTGACTAGGATCCCTGTGCAGTGTGGGGGTGCAGCTGATGTGTACATGCAACGGGGTTCCCTTGTGCAGAGCATTCAGCGCACCTCCCGCCCCTCGATTTGTTTCAATTCTGGGGCATCTGGAACACCTCTCCCATAGTAGGGTGCATTATTGCCCGAAATGTCTTATACTTGCTCTAAGCACATTACTGCCTATTTCCAAAGACAGGTCCCACTTTTGTGTTGTACCGATTCCAATGACAAAGGGAGCAACCACACTTTTTATGCAATGACTTAGGTTAGGCGCAGTGCTGCAGCATATTCCGCATGAAGATTTTGCCTATTTCGGCTCCGTTTTTCCCGACCAATGGGGAGTATGTGAGCATGTTTATCGCGAAGAAAGTAATGTTGTTTCTCCTTCTCGTATTGCCGCGGAGGCGTTCGAGCTTGACGTGGCCACATGCGAGGATAACTCATTCTTCTCGTTACCCGAGCTAATTAAACCCGGCGCCTCCTAATAATATTCCGCAAGCTGACCCTTGACAATAATGTTCCGCATAATAATGTTCCGTAAGCTGACCCTCGGCGCCTCCTAATGATGTTCCGCAAACCCTTGACAATTCCTTTCCGCTAGGAACATGAAGTTTTCCTGGCATCTCATCAGTACATGCTCTGGGAGAATCTTGCAGGGGATGATCGTTTCGGTGTATTTTGGTTAGTTGCTGCCAGTGCTAAAATACCCTAATAAGCATCCGGGAAACTGCTTGCCAGTATCTGAGTCATCCGGTTTTACAAACTGAAACATGAACCCACAGCATTCCTTCGTCATCTTGATGCACTGTAATGGCGCTTTCCACAGCTTGGTGTACGGTTCCACAGTTCATGGCATGTTTTCCTATCATCCTAAGCAGACCCTTGAATACTCTACCGGTTAAACGCGAAGAAAGAGAATTCACTTGTCTTGGAGCCATTCTTCGGTCGTAGCCATGCACTCAAGCCACTATATGCATGTATCCAGCGCATCGCTCTTTTCATAAAATGCAGGCAGGTGCTCTATGTGGAGTTTTGTGAGTCTGCGTTAGGCTACGGGAAAAATAAAAAAAATACTGTTCCGCAATAATTATGGAAACCACTGTCGCATCTAACTCTCGCAGCCTCAACATGAGCTCTAGCACTTTCTTTGTATTTATTCTAGCTAGTGGTTCTGCTTCACCTTCCTTGGCTGCATCGCGTTTGGCTTGACGGGCGACATGTCCTTGACTTTTGTAAGTGCGTTTTGTGTCGGCCCAATCTCAGAGCACAGTCAGTGCTGGCTCCTTTGCAATTGACACAGCTTATCTGCCTCCACCATCGACCTTAACGCACGTATGCGAAGTGATTTATCTCCTAAACAGCGTAAGATCACTCCTTGTAGCGTCATCTCCACGCTAATCATCATGATCGTTTTTCCGCCACCGCGCTAACCGCGCCGCACCTCTCGCGGAGCTCATGCCGCGTGGTTCGAGGTCGCGAGCCATGACGACGAAGAGAACGCGCTGACGCTCACGGGTGGACTACGTACGTGAGTACGTGCGAACCAATCTCCATAGCGTTCGCTTTTCCTTTTTATAGTTATATGCCTTCAGTCTTCGCAGAAAACTATTCCTTTAACCTAAATTTTATTATCAAATTCGTACTACAATTTTTTTCGTATTTTATTAGGAGTTCTCTCCCACACAAATTTATTTTTCGGTTCATGGCCGATCCCCCAGAGTGGGTTGCGCCAAGATACCCAAGGACCAACCAACCGCCGCTCCGCTTTGCACTTGTTCGTCTGAGGCAAATAAAAGCTAGCGACGACGGCACGGCCTACGTTGGGCGCCGTCACGGCTTCTCGCTTCCTCCCTCGCTACACTCCTGCCCCGCGATTGCCAGATATGACATTTAAAGGACAATCACATCACAATGCGTGTGAAGCGCACAAGATGGACAGGGTGATGTGCGGCAATGAACCACAATGCAAACGTATTACAACCACAATCGGACAAGTATACATGTGTGGTGGTTCACATGTTTGGAGCCACAGCTTCTCTTGTCCACGACCCGATATATGTGTGTGGCATTATCCCCCCTATCCGGGAAAAGGCGCATCGCCTCCATTCCGCAGAATATACACGAGGCGACAAAGAAAGAAACGTGTTGTTAAAGGAGAACAAAAGTAAACGTGACACTTGGACAGCCAAAGAACAAAGCGAGCTAAGGAGAGTAAATAAAAAGAGAAAACACGGAGAACAACGAATGATAGAGAAGTTACAAATTCGCAATGTACGGCTTTATGCGCTTGACATGAAGAATGTCCGAAAAATATCTGAACTTAGTGGTGATGTGTTCTGGCATGGGTCTGTGATGTGTACAGAATCACTTCGTCTTTCACATCATTGATGCGATATGGGACTTTATACGGACAGACGCACCGGCTCAGTAATTTCACAAAGCCCATGGCGACGAATTCTGGTCCACACCCAAACTCGGTATCCATTGTTGTGTACCCCCTCCCTGTGACAAATGTTGCAGCGTCATGCATGTGCTTGCTGCTGCTGATCGAAGTGCAGTCGTGTTAGCTCCCCAGCTTCCTCAGAACGCTCTGCAAATTCCTCGGCGCCAGGTGTGAAACGGTGAGCGCCGTGACACGGCAACATATTGAAGCATGGTTCAACTTCCCGGCCGTAGAGAAGGCGAAATTGGCTGTACCGCGTCATCTCTTGCATGGCGGTTTTATAAGCGGATGTCACGTAAGAAAATATCCAGTCCCATATTTATTGTTAGCGTCAGTGAACATAAAGATCATGTGTATAATCGTCTCCTTCGGTCGCCAAGTAAGTTCGTTCATTTGCGGATGGTGCGCGGCCGTCTTTCAATGTCTGGTATTCCTTAATTCAAAACCATTGTCTATAAACTGCCCCCTGAATTCTGTCCCTACGTCGGTTATTATGTTAGAGGAAGCACCGCGACGTAATACAATGTGACATATGAAGAAGTGCGCTACCTTAAAAGTAGTGGCTCGTGGAATCGTTCGCATCTCGGCATAACGCATTAAATAATTTGTCGCGACAATTACCCCTTTGTGGGTTGTTGTCTGCAGACAGCAGAAACGGTCCGAGCATGTCGATTCTGACTTTGTCGAAAGGCGTATGAGGTGCCCCAATCCAATAAAACTGCCGGATTAAGCGATGGTGCCTTTCGGCACTGGCATTCACGCAACATTTGAACACAGCGAGGTGCACGACCACCGCATCGATTTTGAGAACTCCCGCGTCCTCGACTTGGAAACCAGTTTTCACAAGCGGCTCTTTGTGGAATCATGACACATTCAGGCGACACCTGGAAACATGAACCGGTCTGCAGGTGCAATGCCAAGTGTCTATTTTAGCGGACTCCGGCACCCGGTTCAACACTAGCATGACCCCCTCGGCTTGAAGAACCGGAAAAAAAAGAGAAAGTGAGAAAGGAAGGAAGAGAGAAGAATGAAGGCCTTATAAGCACTGCTGCTGTCTGGTGCCCTCCAGTCACCCCTGAAGAAGGGTTCGAATGGGACCCGAAACGTCGGGTTTTTTCATCTTTAGAAGTAAATTTTACTTTTAAATGATTATCATTTGCTAGGTGTCCCCCTGGTTTCTCCTTTAACATTTAACGTCCTACGGGACGCTTGCCTAAAGCGCGGGCCAATAGTACATTTTATTTACTCTCGCGAGTGTTCGTGAGAAGCGTATATGGCCAGACGTGGCTTCTGTATGGCAAGCAAGAAATACGTCATCTCGCATTCCTTTCAGAACCAACAGGAGGTAAGCACGGCTGTTCGATTTAGCGTTCTTTTTGTACAGCACGCCGTCTCGGAGACAGAATGATGTCAACGAGCGCGATAGATGGCGCGGTATCGCTATAGCTCTGCTACGGCGCTCTAAATGATCATTGATGGGGCGAATCTCTGCGTCATCTCACTGCCGTGTGCTGAAATCGGATAAGCTAAGGCGCACAGGAAACCGATATCGTCGTCTATTTCTTTACTTGCAAGTAGAACGGGCGCACGCTACAGTGTGTAAGCGCTTTCATTCTCACGGCCAGACTGATAAACGATGGTGATGTGAAACTCCTGCAACTGCAAGCTCCACCATTCCTGTCGTCCTAAGGGGTTGCACATGCTTCCCAACCAAAAGTCAAAAGTTGCGTGGTGGTCCGTCACAACTTTGAATGGATGGTAAGGGTGAAACTTGGTAATCGCCTGAAGGACTGTGAGGCGCTCTCCGTAGTCTATTAATTCGTAGTCGATTCTAGGGTATGCCAGCCTTTCACTGTCGCTCCTAGTCGAGTGATACTGAGCGGCTGGCATATGCTATGACTCGCTCCACTACATTTTGATGATGGACGAAGACTGCTCCAAGGGCGATGTTACTGGCGTCGGTATGCAACTCTGTGCGCATCCTCATCGAACTGTGTGAGTCCGGGCACTGACGGCATGCACTGTCGTCATGCAACAAAAGCATCTGGTTGCTCGCTATCCCACACAAATGGTGCATCTCTAGTAAGGCGAATGAGGCATTCCGCTCTATTCGAGAAGCCCTGAATAAACCTGTGAAAACAGGCTTACAAAGGAAAGAATCACCGGAGGGTCTTTTACCGGCAAGGGCTGAAAATTTGGCTATGGGGGCAAGTGCAAGCATATACGGGTCCGTTCGGACACCTTTTGGTGCTCACGGCACTAGACAACCAAAGTGGCGCTTTCCTGGCTTAAGTGCGACGTCTGGCGATAGGATGGCTTCTAGAACACCCCGCAGGGAGGGAAGATGTTCATCGATAGTTTTGGAAAACGCTTAGACATCGTCAGGGTAGACAAGACACGTCTCCCCTGGTGCCGAACACAAGCCAAATAGAACTACTCGAAATCTGAAGAGACCGGAAGTCAGGAGGATATGCTGTCTTCTCACGGCGCCTTTCGTCTGCCTTGATTTGCCAGGACCCGTTCTTTAGGTCGAGAAAATAAAAATAGGCATGGCACAGCCCATCTAACGAGCCACCGATGCGCGGCAGCCGGTACGCGTACTGCTTTGTCACGCTGTTAAACTTGCAGTAATCGATGCAGGCGCTTAGTGTCTCGTCTTTCTTTTTAAAAGGAACTGAAGACGACTACCGGCTGTTGGAATGTTCGATGACGCCGTCATCAAGCATCTCAAGCTTGTGTACTGATGGTTTCACGTTACTTAGCCGACTCTTGATAAGGGAGCTGGTGTATCGGGCGTGTGTCCTCGTAAGTGATGATCCTGTACCGAGGATGGAAATGTGGTGTACCTTTGATGAACTTGCGAAGCAGGCCGTGAATTGGAGCAACAGCTTGTGCAGTGCACTCTGGTTGCGCTGGAGACTTCACCCAGAGAGGTGTATGCGGTGTTCAGTGCTTCTATTAAAACAGTTCTCTACATCGGCTACTTTGTCTGCAAATACCGTAGAACTGCTACGGCAAAGGTGCTGATGTTCGTTGCTCTGTTGATGACAAGAAATTGCCACTTGTCGACACGAAGTTGTGTGAGACTTCTAGCTACACAAACACCGTGCTTAAGCAGATGTCGCAAGTTTGCTTCGGCGAATGCTTGGCCATTCCGCAGACCGCAACATGTGACGCCGACTAGGAATCGTGGCTCGTGGCGGAAGCGTTACACTCTTTGCTGAAAACCGAAGAATGTCGTTGGTCTTTAAGCACGTCGATTGTTCGCTCTGCTGAGAACGCTATACCGCCATCCTGTAGATTCTTGATGACGTCGCACTCGTGTAGAACGTCAGCTCCTATCAAAAGGTCGTGGTAGCACAAGGCAGCTCGCTATTAACATCGATCCTTCGATCTCAGCTCTGGCCGCACACGTTCCTAGAGGAGCAACGAAGTGTCCTCCAGTGATCTCTACCCGCGTGTTCTGCGTGGGCGGAGTACTTTCTTCAATTGTGTTGTCATTTTCCCAGTTAAAGTGCGCCTGAGCCCGCCAATTCACTAGCAACTCGTCAACTGTCAGCCACTACTGGTATATGGAGGCAAACTCGGTCTTCTGGTTCTGTTGCAGCCACTGTCGGATCGTTATCTATTAGTATCTGCATAGATCGGAGGTCTTCAGTGCAACTATCTTGAGAGACCTCGCCCCCCAAAAGTCGCTGCAGTTAGTTTTCTCGGCGGGGACTGGGCGACCGTGCGGCAGAAGTTCGTTGAGGCGGAGGTGAAAATCGCCTGGGCGACAGCGAGTGCGACCGCTGTCGTGTAGGCGGTGCCAAGCGCTGCTGGGCGAGGTCATACGGGAAAGTATTACCCGGGGACGTTGGCTGTAGCACTACGGCGGCGAGCAGGCGAAATAAAAGTTCACGTATCTCCACGAAGTACCGAAACCCGCGTCGAAATACAGTAACAACCCCAACGAGCTGTTCATAGCGTCGACGGAGATCCGTCAAGATTAGCCGACAAACTATGGGACCAGTGCCTTTGCCCTCGAGAGGACCCCCGAGGGCCCTAGTAGTCGTATGGAGGTTCGGAGAATGCGGAGTTGGATCAGCCGTTCCAGCTGCATGACATGAAGGCTGCCCTAGCTAAGATGAAGCGAGGAACGGAACCGGGCCGGGACAAGATCACCGTGAAACTTCTCGCCAATATTCCCCACCCCGCCTACGAGACCCTCCTCGATTTCGTCAACTCAATCTAGCATGGTGATATACCTCTCCAATCGATTAAAAGACGGCCCTGGTGACTTTAATTCCAAAAGCCGGCAAATCTGCAAATGTAGATATCTCCACCCCATCTCCCTCACATCTTTACCAGCAAACCTGTTAGAGACCATGGTCCGGGACAGGTTGTCTGAGTTTCTGGACAACCAAATTCATTCGCAGACACCGTGTTCGGTTACGGACCGCACCAGTCCGTGCAGGATGTTCTGCTTCAACTCGACCGAGAAATTCTCAACCCTGTCGAGTACCCCCTCAACAACAAGGCAGTACTCGCCCTAGACTTGAAGGGGGCTTTCGACAATGTCACACAGGAAATTGTCCTCGAGGAGAGATCTCCCAGAGCAACTGTGGATATAACAGCTTTCAGTATGTCAAGCGATATCTCTAACCGACAACCTTTTATGCGAATAGAAGACGAAGAACACTGTCCTTGTCATTTGGGTGCGAGAGGAACCCCACATCACGCAGTCCTCTCGCCAGTGCATTTCAGTTTGGCCATGATGAAGCTTCCTGCTCAGCTGGCGAAGGTCGAAGGAGTTTAGCATGCGCTGTACGCCGACGACATAAGAATTTGGGGCGAACAAGGATCGGTTGAAAATATTGAGGCGAACCTGGAAAAAGCGGCGGAGATCGTGGGCGCCTATGCCCGGCGCTGCGGTCTTCAGTATTCCCTGTCCAAGTCCGAATTTGTGCACATTCGTCCGCCAGATAAGTGCACCACGAAAATGACACGATCGTTGGCCAGCGGCCCTATACCCGAACGTGATGATATTCGCTTGCTTGGACTCTTTATCCACACACGAACGAGTTGATACAGTGCCCAAACTGACTAAGGAGGGGGACCAGGCGACCCGGCTGGTCCGCGGGGTTTCCAACAAATGCAGGGGGTTACGATGCAAAGACGGCTTGAGGCTGGCGCACGCATTGGTAACCAATCGAGTTCTCTACTCGGCTCCTTACCTCCACCTGGGCAACTTTGGCGAAAAAGCCCTCGAGGTGATTGTCAGGAACGTTTACAATCGTGCTCTTGATCTCCCGGTCAATACGTTCAACCAGCGCCTCATCGGCCTGGGGACAGTAAACACTTTCGCAGAGCTACAGGAAGCACACTTGACCAATCAATACACGCGGCTGTCAAATACGACGTCGGAACGTCGCCTATTAGCCCTACTGCATATCCAGCACTCAACACCGACGGAAGAGCGCGTACGCACCGCCAAGTCCGGAGATACGCCATGCACGTGCGCCCTCTTCCGGCCAACATGACACGTGACGATCACAGTGGCAGGTGCCTTGCGCGGGCGGAGGCACTGGTCCGCGACTATGGGAACAAACATGGGATCTTCTACGCGGATGCCTCTGGCGCTCACCATGGGGGTGGTTCACGGCCACAGTTGTACACGGCCGTCCACTTTTAGGGTGAACGCGGCTCCCCGTGGCCGCGCTCCGCGCAGCGCCAGCACGGCCGGTGCGGCGGCGCATCGAAGCAAACGCGGCGCAGGCGTACAGGGACCTAGGGGAGGTGCTTCGCGTCGTCTGCTACAGCGCGGGAGCGCGCCTTCGCTGTGAAGCACTTTTCACTGAGCGAAGGCGAGCGAGCGCCCGAGGTAGCGTCGCGAGAATGCGCGCTTCACTAATTGGAGCATTTTCCGGCTAGTTTTGTCTGCAGATTGTGCACAGCCTGCTTAGTCACGCTTGAACAGGAACGAGCTTCTCAGCAGGTAGCCGACTTAGCTGTATTTTTTTTTGTTATTGTTAGTGATGAGGGTAAAAGAACAACGTCATTTTTTACGCAGTCTTTATTAGGCCTGGGCTATTTTCTTTTACGGCGACAGCTGTTGGTGCAGTGCATCCAGAGTAACCCATCAGGCACGATTTTCGTGATTTGGATTCTGACGTCACGGGTGTAGCGCGCTGTTTCGCGCATCTCTGGATTATATAACCAATTTTGATAATAGACCTAAGAAAGTGACCGACACCCTGGGCGATTCGATTTGCAGTTTTAAGGGGTCGATTCACCATCTCCGATATAACTCGCTGGAGATAGTTCTGCAGAAAGAGATCTACTATGTGCCGCCTTTTTTTTTTAAGGGCTCCCTCGTCATGGCTACTTTCCGAAAGTGCGCTGCGGAAATGAAGCAGTCCTGCACTGTTATAGCGTTTATATTGCCGAGGTGCTATAACAACCGGCAACCGAATAAAAATCTATTTTCGAAAGCTGATAAGATAATGTTCATGCAAGCCGACAGAAATGCTTTCAATCTACAACCTCTGGCGTGTTTCGCTTTCACAAATCCAAAGATTTTTCACTTGTGGGCGACCAGGCACTTGATTGGGCAGCCGTTGGCAGCAGCGTGTCAGCATTGTAAGTTGATAAGAGATGGTCGCGTCGCTTAAGCGAAAAAAATAAGGGAGCGTGGTGATAGGTCGGGCCAGCGCCCATAAGCATTTCTTTTGAAAGGTAAACGGTCTGACCTGACCCATCTGTGTCCGGCCGCGTTGGGGTTTCGAAAATGGCCACTCCGTTCGCCTACCACCGTCAACTGGTGGGCCACCCTTTAGATCATCGTGGCCGCGTTAGCTCTACACACGGGACGGTGACTTCCCCACGACCTCTACAGCATGACTTGTTCGCGGCCAGCGTTCCTTTGCCGATATTCATATTTGGGTTTTACGTACTCAACTAAAAGGGGGCAGGGCCCCTTTCCCTCACTACAAAAAAAGATTATTCATCATACTAAATTTATCTGGCGCTCACCCTTAATGGCGTTTATAACGCCGATGCCATGCATCTCTTTGGGACATGTACCCCAAAATTAACAAGTTATTAAATTTTAGGGAAAATGTGCATATGGCCTCTTGAAAAGGTGAATGAAGTGGAAGCGAATAACGCCTTCCTTACTCGGCGACACGCAATGTAAGCTATAGGAAACACACACTTCCATTATAGATTTTCCACTCCTACAACCTGTTCATACTGACAGAAACGGCTTTCGAATGCTGCGTGCATTGATTTCAAAGATAAAAAAAAGAAGAAAGAAATGTCTGCGCCACTTATTTTACACGAGCCAGCAATGTTGCCGAAGAACTGACCGACGATTCCTCCAAATGAGAATGCTACTTCTTGAGTCAGGTACGCATCAGCGCCGCTTGGGCGATTTTACTTAAAGTATGAACACAGAAATGAATAGCATGTTTTATTCGATCCAGAAAGATGCAAATTGGTCGTAAATTACTGCAAATTCAGTTCCTATGCCAGAGAGAGCAGTTTTCTACATCACGTAACGCGATTCACACACTTAGAACCGACACTAACACGCCAATAAGGAAGCCGCTGAGCAACGGAGTTACTGTCGAAATACTCCGTTTTGCCCTCCTTAATGGAAGAACCGATGACAAACATGATAAAATATATATGCACGATCGGAAAATCGCCCTCTGAATTTGTGGTAACTTATGGCGGGTGTCGGTCACTTTCTTAGGTCTATTATCAAAATTGGTTATATAATCCAGAGATGCGCGAAACAGCGCGCTACACCCGTGACGTCAGAATCCAAATCACGAAAATCGTGCCTGATGGGTTACTCTGGATGCACTGCACCAACAGCTGTCGCCGTAAAAGAAAATAGCCCAGGCCTAATAAAGACTGCGTAAAAAATGACGTTGTTCTTTTACCCTCATCACTAACAATAACAAAAAAAAATACAGCTAAGTCGGCTACCTGCTGAGAAGCTCGTTCCTGTTCAAGCGTGACTAAGCAGGCTGTGCACAATCTGCAGACAAAACTAGCCGGAAAATGCTCCAATTAGTGAAGCGCGCATTCTCGCGACGCTACCTCGGGCGCTCGCTCGCCTTCGCTCAGTGAAACGTGCTTCACAGCGAAGGCGCGCTCCCGCGCTGTAGCAGACGACGCGAAGCACCTCCCCTAGGTCCCTGTGCGCCTGCGCCGCGTTTGCTTCGATGCGCCGCCGCACCGGCCGTGCTGGCGCTGCGCGGAGCGCGGCCACGGGGAGCCGTGTTCACCCTAAAAGTGGACGGCCGTGTACACCAGAACGTCAGAGTGAAACAATCAAAGTGCAGAACATAGCACATGCAGACGAAGTCGACGTCACACTAGCCACCGCAGACCTGGACTCGTGCATGTTAATCACTGACTCGAGAGAGGTCTGCAGAAATAAACAAAAGGGGCATATTGCTTTCTTGGCTTACGACAACCTCGGGGCCCCCGCGTCTCAAAACGATTGTGTGGGCTCCTGCTTACATGGGCCTCGAACGCAACGAAACAGCAAACGCTGCTGCCCGCGCGCTCACTCTTCGGGAAACGCCTTCTGACATTTTCGAGGTGGATCCTGACCCCAATCTTGCCCTTTATTTTGGAGAAATTACTCAGTTTTTCAATTCGGCCATGAACTTTATCCTGCAGTGCCTCAGCATGTAGTGCCCGCAAAGGAAGAAGTTGGCATTTGACCGCGCGGCAGGTGCAGGGCGAGAATAAAAAATCAGTTCGAAAACTCAACACTGTCATGGCTGGATATTTCTCGTGTGAGCTCCGACAATCATAAGCCCTGTAAGGGCCTCACAAAGGTAGAGGAATGCACACTCCTCCACATAAAACACTGCTGTGCCCCGCAGATTTAAAACACTTCGGTGCTTTCTATGCAGGAAAATCCGCGCACTGTGAGGAGAAGTCCTCGGACGTCTTCGATATGTTATGTGCGTCCAAATCAACTTCGAACCTTGACCCAAAACCAAACCCCACCCTGGAGGACTGGGAGGGAGTCCTGCTCGTCTGCTCTAACCTGGCTATCCAGAAGGCCCTGGTCGACCGAGCCTGAGCCGCGGCAGTCGCCAATGGGATCCTGTATTGAAGAGCCCACCTAGTGTTTGTGAGGGGTAGCCCTCTCCGGGTCACCTCAAACTTCCTCCATGTATATTTACCTGCAAAAAGTTTTTCAAGCAAGCAAAAAACGAGGTGAACCATGACGAGTGGGCGAAGCACTTAGAATCGTTCGATGTTACCCTAAATCACCCGTGACATTGCCCACTCAAGCACGTAGTTGAGTGGCGACGTGTTTGTATATTTACACACTCGTTGTCATTTCTACTCCTGGTCTTTATGAGGTTCCTGCGCTCCCACGTCGTAGATCGTGCCGAGTTCCGGATTACATTTAGTTAATGCGCACCCTGCGAATCCCGATGCTTCAACTACGCACAAGAGGAATCTCCCACCAGCACTACACTGCAGGTCAAGTTCCAGTGCCTGTAAATAGGGGTGGCGGTGACAGTTTGTGCAGCGCAAGAAGTTTTTTTTTTCAATCAAGAAACTCGCTAGCAGATGCTGCCTGCGTCAGCATTGTCTCTCATGGGCGAGGGCGCGTTCTTGTTCTTTGCCAGCTTGGGCCAGCTGTTGCGCATGCGCAGTGGAGGTTTCAGCGGCGCAGGGAAAGAACATACTCGACCATAAACTGCTTAGCATCTAAAAAAACGCGAATGCCGAGGCGCCGGTACGGACAGTCGCGGTACAAATGTTCCCCTTCAACGTGGTGATAGCCAAGGGGACGGCGATCCGGTGTGCACCAGATATCCGACTTCCGAAGGGGCGCGTGCTTATCGTCGATATCGGTTGCTGCGAATGAAATCGGGGCACGTCTATCGTTTGCTGCAGTTGAAAGGCAACTGGAGCAGCATGGACGATGGTGCCGCGGTACGGCATGGGTTGCGCCTGCTAGAGTGCCACTGTGTAAGTGGAGTGGTACTCCGGGGGTGCCAGTACTACTGGAGTGCCACTGAAGGGTCACGAGTGAACTGCGGCGGACTGGGAGCGGGACAGTCAATGCTCCTGCACAGGTCGCACGAGGGTACTCAGCTGGTGCTTGATGAATGTTGTGAGCAGAGAACGTGTCACGTTAAAATGTCGCGGGATCGAATCCAGGGCGCGGCGGCTGCATTTCGACGGAGGCGAAATACTGCGGCCCGTGTGCTGTGCGATGTCAGTGCACGCGAAAAAACCCCAGGTGGTCAAAATTTCTGGAGCCCTCCACTACGGCATCTCTCATAGCGAGAGCTGGTTTTGGGACGTTAAGCCCCACAAATCAAGTCAAGTAGATGTACATGTGCCTCCGTTTTGCGGTGTCGTGCCATTGGTTTAAAACGACCATGCGCACAAAATCTGCTATCCAGTCTCCGACATACTCAATATGGTGCCACGGAACACCGCCGCGACCCTTCGGCTCTCAACGACACAGTAGTTTAACGTTATGTTTTCTGCACAGGCTGGGGTGGTTTGTACGGAAGCACTGGTTGTATTGATGAAAGTGAGGGTAACGGTGGCATCGCCTTCTGTAGGGAATATCCTGATTCTACCACTGGCCCGATGCCTGGAAGTGTTCACTGCCACGGGCTTGTAGCGTGGCTTCCTGGAGGCGTCTGCAAAATCTGTGATGACTAGCCCGCAGATCGACCAGTTTGTCACGAGCCTTTAGATGTCTTCAGGCAGCTAAGGTTATAGCTAAGGGGGCTGGCCTTGACCAAACGCGTTTTTTTTATTAAAACTTTGATATCCACGCAAGAAAAACTTTGCAACCACTTGTTTAGTCCCATAGCCTAACTGGCTAATAACGGGAACAATGGTGTGACATGCCTACATAATTTGCAAGCGGTTACATTGGGGAAAAAAGCCAACAGGGTTGGATTCAGATATTTAAGAAATACATGATTCCATTATACAGAGAATAACAACGGTTGAACATGGAGCGCTTCAAGGCCATAGAAAAATTATTCGCCTTGAAGGTCGGTTTGTATGGTATTGCAAGTTAGAGCACCGTGAAATTCTACGAGCGTTCGACCGCAGGCATTTCTGACAACAGGTCAGTTGAAGCAGTTTGCTGCAGCTCTGGTGCTGTGCACGGGTAAAGTGAAGGTGCTTAAAGGAGCACTGAAGGGGTTTTAAATTTTTGTATTTAGTGAAAATTCGGAATCTGCGACCTCGTGACTTTTTTCCGCGATGTTTCATTAAGGAACAGTGATATGAGCGCCCAAACATGGTCCGAGAGAACGCCCCACGGTGAGCACGGAGAGTAGGTGAGAAGGATGACAGACAGTAAAATGCTTAGGAGTGAAGTCACTCCAACAGCGAGCAGGGTAGCTGCATTGGTTCTCTGCTTTCGTTTCATCACAGCGCAATGTCAGTAGAGGAGCTTGTGTCGGTTTCTGGGCACAGTACTGCTTAGTTGTCATGCTTGAAGATTTTTCCAGTAGCAAGTTCACGGATTCTGTTACAATATTGCGTTTTCTGCGGCCTATGTACTGATTTAGCGAAGCGGACTTGCCATACCGAGCTTCTGTGCGTCCTTCGACTGCCACAACATCTACGTTTTGGGAGCAGCAGCATTTCACAGATTCCCTCAACCTTAGATGTCCGCTGTGCTGTTAGGAAAGAGAGAAACTTCAGTCCTACAAGAGCAAGTGTGCTATGTTCCAGGCACTTCCTAGACAGCGACTACGTAAAAAATGGCTCGAATATAATCGGTATGCATAGTGATGAAGTGATACACTACTGAACGCAAGTTATACACAACTGAACCGCCCTGATGAAGTCATACACTACTGAACCCTTTGATCTTTACGCATACAGAGGATCTCGCCGCAAGAAAAAAACACAGCTTGTCCACGAAGTGAACGATGATGATGGGGCGAAGCTCCGGATGTACATCGTCGAACTGCATCGTCGAACTGCACAACTTCATCGTCGAACTGCACAAGGTGGCTCCAATCGATCTTGATGTTTAGGTATTTATCAAGTGGAGAACGTTCCAGATGTTTTAACCACTCGTCCACGTGGCGTTTCTTGACGAGTCCCTTCTTGTACGGTGGTTTATTCACGAGCCGCCGCCTGGGGTGCACGTCGAAGGCCGCGTCGTCGGGTACGTTTCGTGGCAGGCACTGCACCATGCTTTGTACACTCTAAGCCAAAAAGGATAAACTGTAGCATAGGGGTTAGTCCTTTTAGGGACTAAATGTGTTGCCACAACTGTTGATCCCTTTGGGGATCAACGGGAAGGGGACTAACGGTTAGTCTCCTAGCCGTTAATCTTTTCGTGAACATTTAGTCCCTCCGGTTACTCTCTGGAGGATGAAATGTTCGTCTCCACAGTTGCTCCCCAGGGATTAAGTGTTACCCGTTAGTTGCTTTCTCTGGAATAAATGTTGGGCTTGCAGTTACTCCATTGAAATCAAACTGCTGATCAGTTCATTTGTTCCTGAGCTCCGACTTCTTGCGTCTTTCTTGTATGCTGTTTTTCTTAAAAGGTCAAGTATTTATCTCAAACGCGCTTTTGCGGGATAGGCATTGTACGTGAGCTGCTCGAGCGGGTGGTATGGACAAAACCTAAACAAAATAATATACAAAATGTAAGCAAACGAACAGTTTATTAATCTTTTTCACTACACCATGCAACATGCTCGCCACACGCACTAGTGGAGTTGACCGCACACCACTGCTAACACCAACCATGCGGCATATCGAGTGAAATGCCTTCTGCATCTTTGGTGAAAAGTCAATGTCGAATGCTCAGTCCAAGGGAATCTGCATTGCAAAGCCAAAAACGATGGCTACGAGTGAAGAATTCCAACAGGGTGGTACTGTATCGAAACGGATGCTGTCCAGCCGCGTCAAGAAAGTTCGGAATCTTCATTGTGATGCTGAGGATACACACACATCTTCCATATGGTAAGAATATCTTTAGGATGGCGCAATACCCGGAGTCCTTGTGTTCTGCAAAAAAAATCATTTCGGAAATACTAATTACTTGCGGCAGCAGTGTTCAAATAATTGTTGCTACATCATGTCGAATCAGACACAGTAAAAGCACCTTTAGGGAACCTGGGAGAATTGAATTGAATAATTTAGAAGTGCTTATGATGTTTAGGAAATTTGCTGTAGAGTCTAACGTTGTAAGCTTTGACAGCAACACGTTTGTCCGCCCGCTTATTTATAGCTAAAGATTGCGTGCGCTTAGCATGTCCGCCGGCATAATTTTATTGAAACACTCAATCCTGGTGTGGAAAAGGCTTTGAAACGCCTGTGCTAATGAAAACGGCGTCATGAACGTTATCATACAAATTTACATAATTAATAAACAATTAAGAGTGCGACTTCAAAATTATACATAACCAACTTCAGAACTCGGACTACCAGCACGCTGGTGCGAACGATAGCTGCGCTATTGGCACTAAACTTCAATTAACCAATCAACCAGTTTTATTGTGACATAATAAGTTAATTACACGCACCAAATATACAGACGATGGTCGCAAAGTATAATGACTGCGGCGGGACCCTCGGTGAAGGTTACCGATAAATAATACAAGGATTAGCAGCAGTATGAACATTAAAAAATAAATAATGCAAAACAAATACCGGAATAAAAACAGGAACGCAACAGTACAAAAAAGAAACAAATAATCTGATAAAGAAATACAGCATATAGACACAAATACAGTATTAATAAAGCAAAACGCAGATCAAAACTAAAAGCTAGACATGCACTAGGAAACAGCATCGTATCCAAATTGCTCGTATACTTTGAAGTCCCTGTATAAGCGGTTATAAAGAGACTTTGAAGTAGAAAGAAGGATACGACGTACACGCTTCTGGTTTTCTTTGTCGGAAGGCTGCAATATTTCTGCATAGATAACGCATATAAATTTAGTACCGCGAAAGGGTGCTTTGGAAGTTGCACTAACTTCGGCGAACGTTTGGCCCCCATCGAGGCTACGCATGTCATGCCGACCCGAGCAACCCGTTAAGCTTTCCTAGTAAAGCAGCATTAGGAATGCTCTGCAGCAGGAGATGTGATTAAACACGCACGTTTCGTTGCGAAGATGAGAATGCAGGTAAAAAATGTGCGGTTAACATGACATTTGAAAAGCATACTATTCAAATAACAGGAAGCAAGCAAAGCTTTGTTTACACGCACCTTTCAGGCGAGGTCTCATTCAGCTCGTAGCATTCCGATGGCGCAGCACTTCATTCCAACAACGAACCACAGTTAGCACAACGCTGAGAAATGATTAAGAACGGCATGACGAATAGCAGTAACAACACCAAACGCACGAAAACAAGAACACAGCCACAGCGCACGAACATCGTCGCGGGCCAGCGAGGCCTAGCTGGTCACTGCAGCACATGTGACGAGAAAACCGGCACGCCGCGCATTGATACAACGTGGGCGTAAGCGAAAATTTCTCACTAGATATTTTTATTTATTTTATGTTATTATGACCAACAAACGGCACCACTTCTTTACACCGCTGTGTTCACGACCGTTTACACTAAAACAAACTGCGAAGAAGATATTTTTTCAGCGGATTATTTTTTTACGCGCATGCTGGCCGTTGGCCGTTTTTGGCGGCTGCGTGCACTCGAGGAAAGCCTCCGTGGGTGCAACCGCTTGCTCCTCGCGGTGCAACTGTTGCTCTGTCAGTTTGCACACGGCACCACTGGCCTACAGTTGATCCCTTTGAGGACTAAGTGGATGTTGTGGAGACGAACGGCAGCAGTTACTCCCAATTCGCTCGGTTTTGGCTTAGAGTGTACGTTTATGGGTACGTTCACCACTTGGTCCTTGATTCGCCGCTGCCGTGCGTAAAACGCCTGATGAAGGGCAAGCGAGGTGCGATCAGGCGTTCTTCCACCGCGTTGAGCTGGGCAGCGGAGATGCTGAGCTGGGGCACGTGATCCGGTTTGGGCGGGAAGCGGTAGGCATACGTCACGCTCATCGGAGGGACTTTACCCGCCACCAAGGCGTCTTTACAAGTAGAGCACACTCTCTACTCACTGTGAACTTGTGGACTGGTGGCGGGAAACTCCCGCTGTAGAACGGCGATGGCGTTGGCGCGGGACTACTCGTTCCTGATGTTGGAGATGGTGGTCAAATTGTCATCGAACCGCAAGCGGTCGCAAACCTTGCAGCTGTAGCCGAAACTGCTGTCTAGAACGTCCCGCTTGAAGCGCGCATCGGCGCCGCCGACCTCGGGTAGCGATGGCTTCAGGCGTTTGGCTGCAGCATCCCGCACCCGTGCGGCGTCTGTTTGCCGCCGCTTGTTCCGCGAGCGCCGGGGCGTCGGAGCGAGGGTCTCCTATCACACTAGCATCGGAATGCAGCGAGCGCCGCAGTGCCATCAAGTGGGCGCTCCGAGTAATAGCGGTCGCTACGACGACGCGACGGTGGACAAGCCCGCACCATAAGGAGCTTCGCCCCTAAAACGGCGGGGCAAACGCTTCAGGTTTCCAGAAAAACAGCGTGCCGGCCGGTTCTCACCACTCCGATTCTGTGGCGTACCTTGGCCGACCAATTTCGCCCGCCGCGTTTAATATATATATATATATATATATATATATATATATATATATATATATATATATGCATTGTAGCGAATTTGATGAACGCAGGTTAATAAAACTAGGCGTTTATTGAGACCGAACCTGTGCTCACAACACAGTCACTGCCTAGCAAGCCAGACGCGTTGTAATGCTCTTGTTGTTGTTTCCTTCAAGTATGGGACATACCCACCCTGGGGGAGTGGCCAAGATGTAGAAGTTGAAATAGTTAAGCTGAGGTACTATGGAATACCACCAATAAGAATCGAATAATCAAGATGAAATTAGCAGTGAAGTGCACGAATTTATGAAAAGAACCGGCCTGAGTCCATTATGAATTTTGAAACAGTAGAGCACACATCCCCGTGGCAATGACCTAGTGAGGAGGCTCCCAAAGACAGAACATTAGACACGGTGAACTACAACCCAACCCTATGAAAAGAATCTTCTAATGGTGTGTTTTCTTAATGAGGATAACCGAGTGCATCGTAAGAAAGAATGTTCGATAGATTCATCTCCGCCGCAATACGGACACAAAGGCGATGGGGCCAGACCAGCTCTGTGCATATAAAAGTTTAATTTTGGAATGCGCCAACGTAGTTGCGTAAAGATAACTTCTAGTTTTCTGGAGAGGAATGCATTGCTATTCCAAGGGAATAAGAGGTGTCGATAGTCATGAAGATTAGTTAATAAGGAATTAGTAGATTCCTCTCGCGTCGTACCGTCTTCTTCTTCCCTCTCTGTCGTCTCGTGCCAGAGGGGCGCGCAAGCCGGGATGAGCGTTGCCTGTGGTTGGTGAAATGCACTTTGCCACAGCGCGCGAACTTCCTAATATAAGAATGATGGCGGACTATTTGATTGCAGCCAAGATCTCACGGCATTATCCCCCTCCTGAGACACATCGTCCCGATGCGTGGGGCAAGGCAAGAGTTCTTATTTTGTCCGTTGTGTTCACGTCCTTTCATAGTAGCGTTTCATGCGAACAACATGCACAACCTCCGTAGGTTTTCGGTGTCTTGGGCTTTGATGACCAGCGGGTTTGACTTCGTAATTGACGTCATTTATACGGCGGAGTACTTCCTAAGGGCCGAAGTAACGGCAAATGAGCTTCTCAGACAGTCGACGACGTCGAACCGGCGTCCAAATCCATACTTTGTCACCGGGCTGGTAATTCGGTTCACTACGACGCTGGTTATAGCGGCTAGAGTCGACACGTCGTTGATGGCGTATTCGATACCTCGCCATCTGTCGTGCTTCCTCAGCTCGTTGCAAGAAATCGTCGAGGTCCGATGGATGGTCGTTTTCTTCGTCCAGGGACAACATAGCATCCGTGGTTGTTGTTACTCTCCGGCTGAATACAAGTTCAAACGGTGGGACTCGGGTTGTTTCTTGAACGGCGGTGTTGTAAGCAAAGGTGATGTAGAGCAAAATTTTATCCCACAGGCTATGTCCAACATCGACATACATCGACAGGATATCAGCCAGCGTTCTATTGAGGCGTTCGGTCAAACCGTTTGACTGAGGGTGGTACGCCGTTGTTCTTCTATGGTCGGTATGCGTCATTCGCATAAAGCATCGCATTAGGTCAGCAGTAAACACTGTACCCCAATCAGTAATAACAACCGAGGGAGCGCCGTGCCTCAGCAGTATGTTGTTCGCAAAAAACCTTGCTACTTCGGCAGCTGTCGCACTGTGCACGGAATCGGTTTCAGAGTAAAGGGTGAGATAGTCCGTGGCTACAACTATCCATTTTTTGCCTGAAGATGACGTTGGCAATGGGCTGAGGAGATCCGTGCCGACTTGCTGGAAAGGAGCCTTTGGCGGGTCTATTGGCTGGAGAAATCCTGCCAGTTTGTCAGATGGTGCCTTCCGTCTTTGACACTCGCGACAGGTCTTGACGTAATGTTGCACTGATGCCAGCAGCTTAGGCCAGTAATATTTCTGGTGGATTCTGGCGAATGTACGGCTCATGCCCATATGGCCGGATGTTGGCTCATCATGACATGCGTGCAGAATTTCTTGTCGCATAGCTGTAGGCACGACAAGTAAAAACTTCTCTTCGTTGTTCTGGAAGTTTCTTTTGTAGAAGATACTGCCACGCAGACAGAAAGTGAACACCCTGGCGAAAGTACGCGGAACTTGAACCTCAAGTCCCTCTGGACGCTGTATAAGTGGCAGGAGCTCCGGGTCATTTCGTTGTTTTTCCGCGATTTCTGAAGCCTCAACAATGCCTAGGAACGGGAAGTCTTCGTCTTGCGACACAGCTGTCTCTACTGGTGCGCGTGACAAGCAGTCGGCATCACTGTGTTTCCTTCCGGACCTATATACAACAGTAATATCATATTCTTGGAGCCGAAGGCTCCATCTTGCTAGTCGTCCTGATGGGTCCTTTAGATTTGCCAGCCAGGAGAGCGAATGGTGATCACTGACGGCTTTGAATGTCCTATCGTAGAGGTAGGGGCGAAATTTGCCTATGGCCCATATAACTGCAAGACATTCTTTTTCTGTTGCGGAGTAGTTTGTCTCTGGTCTTGAGAGTTTGCGTTTGGCATAAGCTGTGACTTTCTCTTGGCCGTTTTGCCACTGAACGAGAACGGCACCGAGGCCAAGATTGCTGGCATCAGTGTGAACTTCGGTGTCTGCTGTCTCGCCAAAATGCGCAAGAATTGGAGACGCCTGCAAGCATTTTCTTAGCTCATCAAATGCGTCTTGTTGTTAGGCGTTCCACACGAAGGGCACATCTTCCCTTGTCAGTTTTGTGAGCGGTTCAGCAATCCTTGAAAAGTTTTCTACGAATCGTCTATACTAGGCACATGAGCCCAAGATTCGTCGCACCGACTTTTTGTCTATGGGTGTGGAGAATCTCGCAACAGCGGCGTCTTTTCATGGTCTCGCCGAACGCCTCAAGCGCTGATGACATGGCCGAGAAATCCTAGTTCATTGAAACCAAACTGGCATTTTCTGGCTTAATTGTCAAGTCTGCTGATCGAATAGCTTCCAATACCAGCCGTAGACGTTCTAGATGTTGGTCAAATGTAGAGGAAAATACAACCACATCATCCAAATACACTAAGCAGGACTGCCATTTCAATCCAGTGAGCCAGTGAGAACAGTGAACGGCAATATATATATATATATATATATATATATATGTGTGTGTGTGTGTGTGTGTGTGTGTTTGTGTGTGTGCGTGCGCGTGTAAATATATGAGGCCGTCAAAAAAAATGACATCATATCCACGGAGTGAATGATGATGAGTGGGCGAAGCTCGCGATGTTCATCGTAGATCGTGCCGAGGTCCGGATTAATTTAGTTAACGCACATGCTACGAATCCTCACGGTTCAACTATGCACAATGCACAAGTGAAATCTCCCACCGGCACTTCATTGAAAGTCAAGATAAAGTGCCTACATATATATATATATATATATATATATATATATATATATATATATATATATATATATATATATATATATGGGTGTTGCCGGTGAACGCTTCTCCAACGCGAGCGGTGGGTATTTCTCAATCAAGAACTCGCTAGGAGACGCTGCCTGCGCCAATGTTGTCTCTCGCGTTTGCCGGGGCCGTGTCGAGTTTGCCGGGGGGGGGGGGGGGGAGCGCGTGCGTGCCTCCCGGCAGGCACGCGCCGGTGGCTACCTACTACTACTACCACATACAACGGGGACGCACGACCCACGCCTTAAGGAGCTTCGCCATAAAAAGCGCACAGGCTCCGTTGATACACACAGTAAGTGAAGCACGACATATGTTAAACCTATTTAATTGGTCGTCACACGTTTCGGCTGGTGGGCCAGCCTTCGACAGCCTTCGTGACACTGACGAAGGCTGGCCCACCAACTGAAATGTTTGACGACCCATTAAAAAGGTTTAATGTAGGTTGTGCTTCACTTACTCTGTGTATATATATATATATATATATATATATATATATATTGTGGTGAAGATACATGACATGCGCCCCAACACCTGGATGCAGAAGACGACGACGATCGGTGGTTGTTACCCACGCTCTTGCACTCACACCTCTGCAGCACAAAGAGATCGCCGGCCTTCTACAACGTTTCCTATCCTCGTTCGACTTAAACCAACCACCTCTGGGTCGAACGCCAACAGTTCACCGCATCGATACCGCTAAACAAGCACCACTGCGCCAGCGCCCATACCATGTGTCGACCACAGAATGCCGTGTCATTGATCAACCGGTAGATGATCTGCTGAACCGGGGAATAATCCAGCCGTCCAGCAGTCCTTGGGCCTCTCCAGGTGTGCTGATGAAGAAAAAGGACGGGTCAATCATGCTCTGCGTGGATTACCATCGTCTGAACCGAATAATGCGCAAGGATGTCTATCCGTTGCCATGCATCGACGATGCCCTCGACTGCCTGCACGGAGCGGAATTCTTTTCCTCCTTAGATTTGCGCTCTCGATACTGGCATGTACCAATGACGGAAGCCCATCACGAAAAAACGGCTTTTTTTACGCCCGACGGCCTTTGCGAGTTTAAAGTCATGCATTTCGGCCTCTGCGACGCGCCAGCTACTTTCGAGCGCATGATGGACACTATCCTTCGAGGCCTCAAGTGGAACATTTGTCTCTGTTATTTAGGTGACATTGTGGTCTTCTCCACCGATTTTGCGTCCCATCTAATAGGACTTGACCAAGTTCTGACGTGTCTGACTACCGCGAGGCTTCAATTGAACTTGAAGAAGTGCCGCTTCGCGGCTCGAAAGCTAGTCATTCTAGGGCATGTTGTTTCAAAGGACGGTATTCTTCCCGACCCTGCCAAAATTTCAGCCGTTTCAGCATTCCCCAAACCAAGAACCATGAAAGAGCTCCGCAGCTTCATCGGTGTGTGTTCTTATTTCCGAAACTTTGTCCGCAATTTCTCTGGAATTGTCACCTCTTTGAGGAAGCTGCTCGCTGGGAGTCACGACCTTTCAGCATGGTGTCCTGCTTGTGACGACGCTTTTCGACGAACGAGCCGTCTCGTAACATCGCTTCCTATTCTGTGACACTTCTACCCCTCTGTACCCAGTGAGATTCACACCAACGCCAGTGGTGTTGGGCTAGGTGCTGTCCTTGCTCAACGTAAAGATGGCTTTGAAGAGTACGTCATTGCCTATGCAAGCCGAACTCTTAGCAAAGCAGAAGGCGATTATTCGGTCACGGAAAAGGAATGTCTCGCCATCATTTGGGCTATCGACAAATTTCGACAATACATATACGGGCTCCCATTTGACGTAGTCACGGAGCAGCATGCCCTCTGCTGGTTGTAGTCGCTCAAAGATCCAAGTGGTCGCCTCGCCCCATGGGCCATGCGCCGTCAATAATACGGCATACGCGTAGTGTATCGCTCCGCTCGGAAACATTCGGATGCAGACGCCCTCTCCCGCTCACCCCTTCCTCGAGTCATAGCGTGCTCCACCAATTCTATATGCGATACCACAGCCCTTGCTATTTCCGAGATGCCTTCCGAGCAGCGCAAGGATTCGTGGATTGCTTCCATCCTAGACTTCCTATCTGGTCAGACTCCTGCTCCCATTTCTCGGACGTTACGTCGGCAAGCCAGGCACTTCACTATTCGGGACGACGTGCTGCACCGCCGGAATTACAGCCCCGGCGATCGTCAGTGTCTCCTTGTCATTCCCAGACATCTCCGCTCCGCAATCTGCTCCACATTTCACGACGACCCACAATATGGCCACGCAGGTTTTCTGAAGACGTATTCTCGGATTAGACTTGGGTACTACTGGCGTGGCATGTACCGCTTCGTTCGACAGTATGTTCGGTCCTGTTCCACCTGCCAGCAACGAAAGACGATGCTCAGTACGCCACCGGCACCTATTACCCGGTCATGCCCCGCCCGGCCATTCGATAGCATCGGCGTCGACATCTATGGTCCTTTACCTGCCACAGTAGACGATAGCCGTTGGATAATCGTTGCCGTCGATCACCTCACATGATATGCGGAAACTGCCGCCTTTCCGTCGTCTACAGCAAAGGACGTTGCGGCTTTCATTCTTCGCAATCTCGTCCTTCATCATGGCGCTCCTCGAGGGTTGATGAGCGACCGCGGTCGAGCATTCCTCTCCGACGTGATCACAGCAATGCTTCGTGAGTGCCGCGTCACCCACTGCACAACCAGCGCATACCATCCATAAAAAACTGGATCACAGAACTCTTGAACCGCACTCTGGGAGACATGGTAGCTATGTACCTCTCGTCAGACCACTCCAACTGGGACAGAGTACTGCCTTTTGTTACCTTCGCGTATGATACCGCCATTCAAAGGACAACTGGATTTTCGCCCCTCTTTGTCCTCTACGGACAACAACCTTCTTGCACCATGGACACTATCCTTAAATATCATCCCGACGCCTCGGTGTCTACTACCGTACCTCAAGCAGCCACATACGCCGAAGAACGCAGACAACTGGCATGTTCATTCACGTCACAAGACCAGTCGCGCCAGAAGCAGAACCACAATGCGGCTGCAGCAGTTACGTCGTGTGCTCCCGGCTCGCTCATCTGGCTTCGTCTCCCGTCAATTATGCCTGGCCTTTCGACGAAGTTTGTGCCCAAACACCAGGGTCCGTATCGTCTTCTGGACCAAACTTGTGCGGTGAACTAC
>CM023485.1:111739679-111812587 GCA_013339685.2 Hyalomma asiaticum | reverse complement strand
GGGCAATTCGCAAATTCTGCACCTACCTTTACGGGTGCCAGTTTGACGTTGTTACTGACCACCACGTCCTACGCTCGCTGTCGCCCATGAAAGACCCGACTGGCAGCCTGGCTCCTGGAGCATTAGACCTTAAGCAATATGACAAACTCGTTGTTTATAACTCGGGACGCAGACAACCTGACGCTCGTGCCCTATCCTGTCACAGCTGCCCTCTGACCCTTTCCACTCACCAACTTCCACCTACGGAGCCTCGGCTCTTAGCATCACCGACATGCTGGCTGAACAGCGCAAGGATCCATGGATCACTTCCCTGCTTGACGTCCTATCCAACCATTCGCATAGCTCCGGCCCGCGATGCCTTCGTCGTCAGGCTCAACATCTTGTCGTGCGTGAAGGCTTGTTGCATCAACGAAATTTTCTCACCGACGGCCGCTGGTGGCTTCTCGTCATTCCCCGTCATCGACGCTCCGTCATCTCCTCAGCCTTCCACGACGACCATCAATGTGGCCGTGCTGGTGTCGTCTGAATGTACTCTCGCCTTCGACTGAGGTATTACTGGCGCGACATGGAGCGATACGTTCGCCAGTACGTCAGCTCGTGTCCTGCACGACAACGCCGCAAGAAACTGCCCCACAGCGCCGTCGGGCCTCTACAAACCCTACCTTGCCCCGCACGACCATTTAACCGAGTCGGAATCGACCCCAACACATTCTGATGGAAACAGATAGATCATAGTTGCAGTCCACCATCTCACATGGTATGCCGAAATGTGTGCGCTACCAGCTGCCACAGCGAAACACGTTGCCTGCTTCATTCTTCGTAATCTCATTTTGCGACACGGCGCACCATGTGAATTCCTATGTGATAGCGGCTGTGTCTTCCTCTCCAACGCCATTAAGGCACTCCTGAATGAGTGCCGCATTATTCCTCGCAGCACGTTCGCGTACCATCCCCAAACAAACGGCGTAGCTGAGCGATTCAACCGCAGCCTTGGCGATATGCTCGCCATGTGTACGTCACGGAAGTCACTCAAATTGGCATCGGGTGCTTCCGTTCGTAACCTACGCGTGTAACTCTGCGTGGCAAACCACCGCCGGCTTCTCTCCTTTCTGTTACACGGACATGTACCCTCGTACTCCGTGGATACCATTCTCCCCTACCGACCCGATCTTACTGAAGCGACGCCTGCTTCCCAAACTGCCGCATATGCCTGAGAGTGCCGTCAACTCGCCGGCTCTGTCGCCACGCAAGACCAATGGCGCCAGAAATCTCGCCATTACGCCTCTGCCTCTAATGCCCACTATACTCCGGGGATGCCGATTTGGTTCTTGGTACTATCGGCTACTCCCAGACTTTCCACCAAGCTTCTGTCACGCTATCATGGATTCTTTCGTGGTGTCGCGCCCACATTTACTGTGAACTATATCGAGCGAGATGCTTCAACTTTCTTCCCACAACGACTGTCGTGCACATAGCTCGGCATAAGCCGTACTACGACCTTCCTGTCGTGACACTACCCTAGGTCACCAGGTTGGCTCCTCTCTGTGCGGGGAGTTATTGTAGTCGAGCATATCGGCACCAACTGTTAGTCATTGTGTAACAAGACGTTGAGGCTTGTGTGGTGCGCGCTAAGTAAGGAGTTCAGTTGAGTAGGCTTATTCAGTCGTGGCACCTTCAAGTGTCGCGAGGACAAGCTTAGTTTCAATATGTATATTATTTCAAAGATGAATCTTTGGCAGCAGGTTAATTATATAATGAAATGATCATGCTAAACACCAAAACATTTATGTCGGCGTTTCCTCCTCGAAACCTGCCTTTTGAAGCTTAAAATTGAAATGTTTTGTTTGCGAACGTGCTCCTTGGATGATTATATATATATATATATATATATATATATTGTCACGAAGCGTTTTGGACGTGAGTGTTCGAGCGCAGCAGAGCAGCGAGAGGTAGCACAGTGGGTCGAGCACCGAAGACCAGGCTTTTCCAACTCGTCGTTCTCTTCTGTTTTAGCTATATGTCCACTGCCCCTTCATTTACAGTACAGTTATCTCCCCCGCAGAAAAGGGAGCCGTCCCGGCGACCTACGGATAAGACAGCACAGGTGGATCGTAGTAGGGCTTCAGACGCTCAACGTGCACGATTTCGCGCCCCCGACGGCGCTTATCCGAGGGCGGGTCGAGGGGCTCCACGATATAGTTAACCGGAGAAGTTTGCTGGATCACGCGATAGGGGCCCTGGTACTTGGAGGCTAGCTTAGGTGACTGTCCAGGGCTCGTTGCTGGAACCCAGAGCCACACTAGTGAGCCAGGAGCATAGGATACAGGAGCTGCGGAAGTATCGCGATGGTGCTTCTGGCGCTGCTGATCTTCCGACGTAAATATGCGACATAGCTTGCGGCACTCTTCGGCGTGTGCAGCAGCTTCGGAGAGGGTGGTGGTTTCCGTGGTGTCGGGTCGGTATGGAAAAATGGTATCCATTGTGCAGAAAGGCTCGCGTCCATAAAGAAGAAAGAAGGGCGAAAATCTTGTGGTGGTCTGCGTGGATGTATTGTAAGCGTACGTCAGAAATGGTAAAACTTGGTCCCAGTTGCTTTGGTCAGATGTGACGTACATGGCCAGCATATCACCAAGAGTGCGATTAAAGCGCTCTGTCATCCCATTAGTCTGCGGGTGATATGCAGTAGTGGTGCGGTGTATTATGCGGCATTCTTTGAGAAGAGATTCGATGACGTCAGAGAGGAAGACACGGCCTCTGTCACTCAGTAATTCTCTGGGAGCTCCATGGCGAAGGATGACGTGGCGCAGGAGGAACCAGGCGACGTCACGTGAAGAAGCGCTGGGCAAAGCGGATGTTTCTGCGTAGCGTGTCAGATGGTCGATCGCCACGATTACCCAGCGGTTGCCGTCCGATGATGTCGGGAGAGGACCGTAAATATCGATGCCTACACGATCAAAAGCACGTGCTGGGCAAGGCAATGGTTGCAACGGGGCGGTTGAACGACTCGGAGCATGCTTGCGGCGTTGGCAAGCGAGGCAGGAGCGTACATAACGACGAATGAATCGATACATCCCGCGCCAGTAGTATCGAACTCGTAGGCGCGCGTATGTTTTCAGTACACCTGCGTGCGCACACTGTGGGTCGTCGTGAAACGCCGCACAAACATCCGAACGGAGGTGCCGAGGGATGACAAGTAACCACTTCCGCCCGTCCGGAAGGTAGTTACGACGATACAGTAGCCCGTCGCGAACAGCGAAGTGGTGGGCTTGGCGACGTAACGCGCGATCGGCAGTTGGTATCGATGGGGTTGCCAAGAAATTCAGCATGGAGACAATCCATGGGTCTTTCTTCTGCTCCAGAAGTATATCTGTGGCAGCTAGTGAGCACTCGGATAGCGGTGTCTGTGGATGGTTAATCTCGTTTGGCAGTGGAGATCGCGACAGGGCATCCGCGTCGGTGTGTTTGCGGCCAGAACGGTACAGCACTCGAATGTTGTACTCCTGCAGTCGAAGCGCCCATCGAGCAAGACGACCGGAAGGCTCCCTTAAAGACGACAGCCAGCACAGCGAATGGTGGTCAGTTATTACGTCGAATGGGCGGCCATAGAGGTAAGGACGGAATTTGGTTATAGCCCAAATTATAGCCAGGCATTCTTTTTCTGTTACAGAATAATTCTTTTCCGCTTTTGTGAGCGCACGACTGGCGAAGGCGACGACGTACTCACCAAAGCCAGCCTTTCTTTGAGCGAGAACGGCACCAAGGCCGACGCCGCTGGCATCTGTGTGTATTTCTGTCGGCGCGCTGGAGTCGAAATGGCGCAGGATTGGCGGAGTAGTCAAGAGGCGACGAAGCGTCGTGAACGCGACGTCGCATTCTTCAGACCAGGTCGAAAGCTTGTTGTCGCCATGAAGAAGTTGCGTCAAAGGTGCGATTATGGTAGCGAAGTTGCGGATGAAACGGCGGAAGTAAGATGATAATCCGATGAAGCTGCGCAGTTCTTTCAAGGTCCTAGGTCGTGGAAACTCGGTGACAGCTTGTAGTTTCGCCGGGTCGGGAAGTACGCCTTCTTTCGAAACAACATGACCGAGGATGAGTAGCTGTCGTGCGGCGAAGCGACACTTCTTCAAGTTCAGCTGGAGGCCAGCGTCGGCAATGCATTTGAGGACGCGTTCGAGTCGAGTCAAGTGGGAAGGAAAGTCCGGCGAAAAGATAACGATGTCGTCTAAGTAACACAGGCATATTTGCCACTTGAGGCCGCGCAAAATGGTGTCCATCATTCTTTCAAATGTGGCAGGAGCATTGCACAATCCAAATGGCATGACAGTAAATTCAAATAAGCCGTCTGGTGTAACGAAGGCCGTTTTTGGACGGTCTGCCTCTGCCACTGGGACTTGCCAGTAGCCAGAACGTAAGTCTAAGGAGGAAAAGAATTCGGCCCCTTGGAGGCAGTCGAGCGCATCGTCAATACGGGGCAGAGGATAAACATCCTTGCGGGTGATCTTATTGAGTCGTCTATAGTCTACACAAAAGCGAATTGTGCCATCTTTCTTTTTGACTAGGACGACTGGAGAGGCCCAGGGACTATGCGAGGGTTGGATCACGCCGCGTTTAAGCATGTCTCCAACATGCTCGTCGATGACGTGGCGCTCTGTTGCGGAGACACGGTATGGTCTTTGGCGCAAGGGCGCATGGTTGCCAGTGTCGATGTGATGGACGACAGTAGAAGTACGGCCTAATTTAGCTTGTTGTACGTCGAAGGACGCCTGAAAGCGGTTGAGGAGATCGACGATCTGGGCGTGCTGGCTCGGGGCGAGGTTGGGGTCAATGCACTGAGAAAAAATTCCAGCACATGACGGCTTAGGAGAGCAAACTGGAAGTCCGATAGCGTCGACTTGCAGAGCAGCCGCGTCGTCAGGCACATCGTAGAGGAAGCATTGTTCCAATTCGTCAGCATAGCCAAGGCATTCATCGTGGAGCAAAGTTGTAGGACAAGAGAACAGATTGGAGACAAAAAGTGCGCTGGACCCGTGTCGAATCGAAAGAAGAGCATGGGGAAGTAAGAAGAGATGGCGGCGAGTAGCAAGCTTAGATGGTGTGAAAAGAATCGTCGAGTCTGAAAGTGCGACACAGGAAACGGGCACAAGGGCGGTAGAGTATGGAGGAATCTCGGTATCGGAGGCAACGAACACACGAACACACGACGAAGGCTGATCAGAATGTTCAAAAATGTTGCTGTCGAATGGAGAGAGTGCAAGTTCAGCGCGGGCACAATCAATAACTGCATGATGAGATGACAGGAAGTCCCATCCTAAAATCATGGCGTGCGAGCAGCGGGGCAGAACAATGAACTCAACGTGGTATAAAGTGCCGCTTATAACAACACGCACAGTGCACTTTCCCAGGGGTTCGATCGACTCGGCGCTGGCTGTACGTAATGAAATGGCAGTAAACGGCGTCGCGACTTTCCGAAGTTTAAGGCGCAGCAGGTCGGAAATCACTGATATTGCTGCTCCAGTATCAACAAGTGCGTGAACGGCGATATCTTCGGCATTAACTTCAATGACGTTCGCAGGAAACAAATGAGGTCTTGAGGAGTTCGTCGAGATCGCAGTTCTTGCCTCCGGAACTGCGCCCTTTAGTTTTCCTCCTGGATGGCTTCAGGGCGGCGGATAAGAGGTGAGAGAGAACGCCGACGGGGAGAAGGAGACCGACGGCTATTGAAGGTCCGGGAGACATGAGGCGAGGTGTCGAAGTGTTGAACAGTAGCGTCGGAACGGTAGCCGGAAGTGGGACCGGTACTGCGTGGCCTCCCCGTATCAGGAGGATACCAACCGCGTCGTTGGCAAAATCGCGCTACGTGCCCAGGAAAGCCGCATGAATAACAAATAGGGCGGTTGTCTCGGGTACGCCAGGGGTTGAAAACAGGAGGTGGAGACTGAGGAAAATATTGCCGATCTGGGCGAACGGGCTGCCGTGGCGGCCAGTAGCTACCTGTGGGTGCATAACGGGCAGCATCATGCGGAGGGGAGGCGAACGCACTTTGACGCCTGTATTGCATAGGGGCAGACGGAGGCCTTGGCGTTGCGACTACGGAAGCGTACGTGAGAGGAACTGGCGTAGGCGGCGGCTGGTGAGCAGGAGGCACAACTTCTGCCACTTGCTCATGTATGACTTGTCGGAGCTCGGGAGGCAAGTGTGACTCGGACGCTTGGGTGGCTGGCAGAAGAGACAGTTGTCGTGCTACTTCCTCCCGTACAAATTGCTTGATTTGGTCGAGCATCGCCGAGCTGGAAGGAGCAGCGCTGGTGCTGTCACTAAGAGCGGAGAGCACGGCGTCCGGGACGAGAGCGCGGCGCGTAGAAAGCCGTTGTTTGCGCAGCTCTTCATAGCTCTGGCAAAGCGTGATTAGATCGTTGACGGTCTGAGGGTTCTTTGCCAGGAGCATTTGGAACGCGTCGTCTTCTATGCCTTTTAAGATGTTCTTGATCTTTTCTTCTTCGGCCATCGATGGGTTAATGCGGCGGCAAAGATCCACTACATCTTCAATGTAGCTAGTAAAGTTTTCTCCTTTTTGTTGGGCGCGACAGCGAAGCTGTTGCTCAGCCCGAAGCTTGCGCACAGCAGGGCGACCAAAGACTTCTTGAAGTTTGGTTCTAAATGCTGCCCAGGTGGCAAAGTCTGCTTCATGGTTCCGGAACCAAAGATGGGCGACCCCAGAGAGGTAAAATGGGACGTAGCTGAGCTTATCGGCTTCGTTCCACTTGTTGTGAACACTCACCCGGTCATACGACGAGAGCCAGTCCTCCACGTCATGGTCGTCAGTTCCATTGAATACAGGAGGGTCTCGTTGGCGTGGCGCACCAGGGCAGACGAGCGGAGGAGGTGCCTGGGGTGGATCGGTAGGCCCTGTCTCCTCAGGCATTGGAGATGCTACAGGGATCGTCCTGCTGCGGAGTTCCAGGTCTGCAAAGATGGCCCGCACCTTCCACCAAATGTCACGAAGCGTTTTGGACGTGAGTGTTCGAGCGCAGCAGAGCAGCGAGAGGTAGCACAGTGGGTCGAGCACCGAAGACCAGGCTTTTCCAACTCGTCGTTCTCTTCTGTTTTAGCTATATGTCCACTGCCCCTTCATTTACAGTACAATATATATATATATAATGTAATGAACGAGACGTAGACACAGCGCCTTTGCTGCAGGCCGGCTGTTCTATTCTGCTCTTCGTCTTTGCTTCCCTAGACCGCTTTTTCAAGCGCGCGCGCACTAAGCCCCAATGCAGCTTTTCGCTATCACAATCGGCCACAACTGCGAGTGTCGGTAACTGCCGAAACCGCGTCTGTCGGGCGGCACTGGCTTTGCCGATGAGGCCGATCTCGGCTGCTTACGACTTCTCTTGTCCAGGTGTCACTCAAGTCTCCGGTGGGCGAAATTAGCTACAGCGTTGCGGCCGCTGTTGCACGCGTTGCGCGCACGGTATGCAAAACATGTCCGGCGGGCGGCACTGGCGGTTCCTCGCAGGTCGATCTTGCGTCCGCGGTGAGTTCGGACGAGATTTCGCCGGTGGCGGACCAGGTAGACGAAAATGGCTGTGTCGTGGTCGTAGCGGGCTAGGCCGGCAAACGTTCCGTTGCACCTTGTGGGTGGGAGGACCTGAGCCCTGTACCACCATCTGTCCGACTAGCCGGTTACAATGACCAGCATCATTTGCCTCGCTTTGAGTTTTTCTCGGTCCTCTCGGGATTGGGAGTTTGTCGGCGATCCTGCCTGCACGACCAGAATCGGATATGTGCGAGGCGTTATTCACCAAAGGCAGAAGGTCTGCGCTGCCTTTGGACATAGTCAGGGCAGTCATTGAACATGGGTCTGAATTCTCACGGCAACTGCCACCGCGTTGCGATCCTTTTCTAGGAATCCGCGATGAGTGGGCCACGATTAGCATTGAATGGAAGTCACTGCTAATCGCTGCCGAAGTCAATCGCTGCCGAAGTCAACGCTGCCGAAGTCAATGCATTGACTCCGGCAGCGTTGCTTTTGTCAAGGCCCGCGAAGAGGCCCAACCAACGGACCCCGACAACAACCTCCCGAAGGAGAGGCGCCGAATTCCCGGGGTGCGGGTGCGACGCCCAAGCCAGGAGCAGACCCCGGCTGCAGTGGCGGGTCCCCGACAAAAGCGTCCTCATCCACGGCACAGACACTGCCACCCCCTGGAAGGGCACTGCAGGGCGAACAAGGAACCCCAGAACACTCGGCCAATGACTGCCCCAACGGCCTGAGGGGTGACCGCGAGCCGCCTTGGCACGTTCCCCGGACGGCATCACCTCCACACAGGTCAGAGTGAGGCTCCTCGGCAAACAACAACGTTTCATGATGCGCACGGTGTTCAGGGGGCGCAATGGAAGTGGTTACAGATGGCTGGTCCATGGCATCCGACTCACACGGCGGCTGGGCAGGACCACCAGTGTAAACACGGTCCGAGCGACGTGGCTGGAATTGTAGTGGCGAATCCGCCCAAAAACAGCGAAGCTTGGCACTCCACTCCAGCCAGGAGTCCTGGCTGACTCCTTCTTAGCGATGCCATGCTGCGGCCGCACCATCGATGTTGTTTATGGCCACCAGCAGCTTGTAGTGGTCCGGCCAGGCATACCGGGCACCGAGAACGTTCACGGCTTCGATCCACTGATCGGCATAGTCTTGGAAGCCTGGAACACCGGTAATGTCCAAGTGGCCGTTGGTGGCAACGCAGCACGAGAGGACCCGGACCTCCCCGACGGCTTGATGTAGGACGTTTCAGAGAGTATGTTGATGACACGTAAGAACTCCGCAGCATTGTTGGCGGAGCCGCTAAGTGTTCCGGCGGAGAGCGCAGGGTACGCGTTAAGGAACGTGGTGAGCGTTTCGCGCAGTTGCGCGATGGCACTCACGTGCTCCGCTGCGTTGTCCGGGGAGCCGCTTAGAGCAGGCGTGGCGTCTGCAGATAAGACGGTCAGCGTCTGTCGTTTGTCGCCTGTGCCATTGTAATGAACGAGACGTAGACACAGCGCCTTTGCTGCAGGTCGGCTGTGCTATTCTGCTCTTCGTCTTTCTCTGCTTCTCTAGCCCGCTTTTCCAAGCGCGCGCGTCAGAGCCCAAATGCAGCTTTTCGCCATCACAATATATATATATATATATATATATATATATATATATATATATATATATAGATGTGACGCATGAACAAGGCGATGGTAGGAGAAGCCGAGGAAGAGGAAGTGCGCGTGCATTAGAATAAATGGATGGCATCTGAGTCACGGCCCGTCTCTGTGTTATAGCATCACACAAGTCGGCAGGATCGACCTCATCAACCTGCTATAGCTAGGCCTAAGCCTCCGCTCAACATACCCAAGTACAAAGGAACACCACAAGACGTCCCCATCAACAAGTGGCTTCAACTTTTCGACATGAAGGCGTCTGAGGCATCGTGGACACACCGCGATCGGGTCAGTCACTTCAGCGAATACATCGAAGGGGAAGCGTTCAAGTGGTACCTGACAGAGATTTTCAGCAACGTCGAGACATGGGACGATATAAAGCGCGCCATGCAAAACCACTTTGCTACGACTGACGGAGATGCCTTCTGCCTCTTCATTCACTACCGGCTGAAAGGAGGGCAGACCATCAAGGAATACTACGAAGAAAAAAAGCGACTGGGCTCTTTGGCCGACCTTAAAGAGTGCCACATCATTTCTGGACTGACCGACGGTGTTCCTCCTGATGTGGAACTGGCGCTCGCCGGACTGTCTTTCCAAACGTCGTCAGAGTGGCTCGCCGCTGCTCAACGGGTCGAGACATCCTTAAGACAGATGAGAGGAGTTTCCTTTGCTCGTCATGTTAGTATTACATCAAGAGCTCCACGTCTCTTCAGCAGACCGCAGCAGCCAACATTAACTTCTCGGCCGCGAGCTCCGCAAAGCGAATGTAGATATTGCTCAGCTGCTGGATTCCCACGACAGTTTCATTGGCACAACGAATGTCCGCGCCGTGGCAACGTGTCCGCTATTGAGACTGCATCGGGAAACGAGAAGGGCGACCCAGAGTTTCACTAATACACTTCAGTGCTCTCGTCAATGGAAAACCAGTAACTGCAATTCTCGATACAGGAGCAACCATTACTTGTATCAATGAGGATGTCTACAAGCAGCTCAAACTTCAGTTGATGAGAGACTCCAGCATCATGGTACAGCAAGTTACTTCAAGCATTCGAACTTTGGGTCGCGTAAACATTCAGTTGCAAATTGGGAATGTCACAAAGAAAGTTTATGCCCATGTTCTGCGAGGCATGAGAACGCAATTAATTCTTGGCCTAGACAGCGCTTGGTACTTCAATCTTTCTGTACATTTGGAAAGCAAGTCAGTGACTCAAGGGCCTGAAAATCTGAACCTACCGATTCATAATGAAAAGAAAACCATTAAAGCCCCACAGATGAGGATCCTGACTTCGGAAAACTTGTCAGAGCATGAATCTGCGGTGCTCAACTCTCTTCTAAACAAATATGACGATATATTCTCTAAATCCCAGACAGATATTGGATGCATCACTACTGAGCAGCATAGGATCACGCTTACGAGTGCTGTCCCTATCTATCGAGCTCCATACAGATGTTCACAGGCAGACAAAGCGGAGATTAACAAACAAGTTGACGCCCTCATTAAGCAAGGTGTTGTAAGACCTTCGCTGTCGCCGTACGCTGCACCTGTTATCCTTGCGGAAAAAAAAGGCGAAGGACGTACTCGTTTGTGTATTGACTACCGCAAACTTAATGCCATAACGGTACCCGACTACCAACTGATTCCACGTATAGATGATATCCTTGACCACTTGGGAAAGGCGGAGTTTTTCACTACGTTGGATGTAACGTCGGGATACTGGCATTTCCGAATGCATCCCGACGACGTTCAGAAAACTGCGTTTGTCACGACTAACGGTCATTATGAGTGGTTGGTAATGCCGTTCGGCTTAAAGAACGCTCCGGCTACATTTGAAAGAGCCATGAAATCTCTAATAGCCAAACATCAGCTAACTAATGTGAACAATTACTTCGACGCTGTGGTCGTATACTCCGAGACATTTGACGATCATATACGACACCTCGAGGCACTGTTGAAAGCTCTTAAAGCTGAGAACGTAAAATTAAAACGAAAAAAGTGCCAATTTGCAAGATCCAGCATTGAATACTTGGACCACAAGATTTCACAAGGAATAGTGACACCTAAACAAAGTAACGTGGCTGCAATACATAAATTTCCGACACCTAAACGAGAGAAAGACCTCCAGCGTTTCCTGGGCACTGTAAACACTTACCGTCAGTACATCCCTCATTTCAGCGATATTGCACTTCCACTCACAAAACTGCTGCACAAAGGTAGCAAGTGGACGTGGACAGAAGCATGCGAGCAAGCCTTTCGGGAATTGAAGGATCGGATAACTGAAGAACCAGTGCTTCGTATATACGATCCTTCGAGACCGTGTACTGCGTACTGTGACGCATCTGGCGAAGGCATTGGTGCAGTGCTGAAACAGCCTGACGACGAAGGCAAAGAACATCCCATTGCCTATTATTCCCGCAAACTACTCAAGCACGAGGTGAATTATGCTATTACAGAAAGAGAATGTCTTGCCATTATAGATGCCATTGATAAATGGCATTGCTACCTTCATGGAAAGCCATTCACTGTTGTAACGGGTCACGCAGCACTCCAGTGGCTGAAGAATATTAAGAATCCTCAAGATCGCCTATTCCGCTGGTCTCTAAAACTCTCTATGTATGAAGTAAACATCAAACATCAAAAGGGTGTAAGCAACGTCGAGGCAGATGCACTTTCCAGAGCCCCAATAGTTCAACTTCTGTCACACTACGAACTTCAACGATGCAGCAATGAGCGCCCAAAAGGAACGTATTCACTGGACAACAACATAGTCATCGTCAAAAGAAAAGGACTAAGGAAGATATATGTGCCCCATGAACTACGCCCAACCATTCTTAAGGACGCACATCAACATTTCGGGCATGTCGGAGTGAAGAAGACACTATCACTCCTGTCACCGCAATACTATTGGCCGGATATGGTAGCCGATGTTTCTGCCTACATTCGTCATTGCGACACTTGTCAGAGATGCAAGAAAACGAAAACAACGAAGTATGGGACACTGGAATCACTACCTCCAGCTGAAGAACCTTTTGATCTCTTTGCGATGGACACCATTGGAGGATTTGCTGGATATGGCTCATCAAAAAGATTTATCCACTTGGTTATTGACCATGCTACTCGCTACGTGTGGGCGTTCGCTCATAAAAGTGAAAACAGCGATGCCTACATCTCATGCTTAAAAACCATTTTTGCTGCCGGAAAACCACGGAAGTTTCTTTCAGATCGTGGAACAGGGTTCACTGCTGGAAAATTTAAACAAGTTTTAAAGCATAACCGAATACACCAACTCTTCACCTCAACTCATCATCCGCAATGCAATGGTATGAACGAGCGGACAAACCAGACCATTGTAACCAGACTTAAATGCAAGATCAATGACGAGCCACAAAAGTGTTGGACTAAGCTGCTCTCGGATGTAATAGACGAATACAATAGAACGCCCCACAAAGTTACCGGCTACGCACCTTCCTTCCTCATGTATGGAATTCCATCGTACCCAACTGTACTGGAACAACGAGAAGAAACTGTTGAACAAGCACGAAAAGCTGCGGTTAACAATTCTATCGCCTACCACAACAAGAACAAAGTCATCTATGATAAAAAATTTCTTCCGATTGAGTTTCAAGTTGGCGATCTTGTCCTTTTCGAGACACCGTGGCATCCTAACAACGGCAAACTGAGTTCTGTCATGGAAGGGCCCTACAAGATTCTACGCAAGGTCTCACCAGTGAACTATGAGATCAACCGCTCTGTGTCGCCCTTAGGTAGAAACTCTGACATTGTGCATGTTAGCAAACTGCGGCGTTATTTTGCCTCTTCTGAACTGAGACTTTCTCGAGGGGAGGGGGATTAGTGTGACGCATGAACAAGGCGATGGTAGGAGAAGCCGAGGAAGAGGAAGTGCGCGTGCATTAGAATAAATGGATGGCATCTGAGTCACGGCCCGTCTCTGTGTTATAGCGTCACACAGATATATATAAAGAATAACTTCAGTGGGTCTGCAAGTAGTGAAAAGAAGCGGGTACATGCAAGAAAAAGCAATAAAGTGTAGCTGTATATATATATATATATATATATATATATATATATATATATATATATATATATATATATATATATACATTGTAAAGGCGGAAATCTGCAGTGGGAATTAATTGCATGCTCTTGTTTGGGCGGAGCGAAAGGTCAAGAGAAACAGAGGAAGGGGAGATTAGAACAGCCGGAGTGCGGCAAAGGCGCTGTGTCTGTCTCTCTTTATAGAGTGCAATGGCCCAGTCGCAAATGATCAGCTGAACACAGCAGTGAACTCGACGTGGCATTTCCTCCAGAGTGTCGCCGTCTCGGACTACTGCTGAGGAATATGACGGACAGGCCTCACTGCTGATGAAACCCGCCGGGAGACCGCAGTCCCAAGTCACGGGTGCGCCATCTGAGGATGGCGTCCATGCCTTCTCGATGGCATGGACGCTATCCGACTAGCCCACCACGTATACGAATCTGCTGCTAACCCTCCCTTCGCCTCGGATACCGCCAGCAGGAGCAGCGGTTGCACCGCATTGTCTCCGGACAGACGCCTGGTGCTCTAGGCTGCTCACCCGACAACACAGCGAAGCACGCAAGTGCCATCGCGCAACTGCGTGACACGCTCACCACGTTGATTACCGCGACCCCCACGCTTTCCACCGGAACATTTAGCGGTTCCCAAGAGAGAGTGCAGCGGAGTCCCTGCGTGTGAGTAGCGCTCTCTTACAAACTCCTCTCGTGCGCCGTTGCCGCCACCGGCCGCTTGGAAATGACCGGAGTTCCGAGGCTTCCAAGACGACTATGATCGGTGGATCGAGGCCGTGAACGTTCTCGGTGCCCCAGTATGCCTGGACGGATCGCTAGAAGGGGCTCGTGGCCGTAAACAACATCGATGGTGCGCCCGCACCATGGAACCAGTATCAGGGGGTCAGTCAACACTCCTCGCTGGAATGGAGTGGCAGGCTTATGGCTGTTTTCGGAAGGATTCGCCACCCCAGTCCTGTCACCAGCGAATCCGACAGGTGCACTACTGAGGACGCAGCTCAGGAGGAGCGCCACCTCGCTGCTGTAGCTTCGAACTGCAGCTCATCGACAGAACGTGTCGGGGACTACCCGGGTGCAAACACACTATTGAGTCCGTACTCACCACCTAAGATAACGGACTTAGCGGCAGCACCCGACATGAGTCCGTTAGAAGTAAACGACACCACATTCCAGCCACTGGAAACGGCGATAGGGGCTTTAGGTCCACCTCCAGTTGAAGAAATCGATATAACGCCTGATTTCAGTAGCCCAATGGAGAGGATACGACCAGACCATCCCACGTATCCTAGAACAGAGACGCTTAACCTCCAGCCTTGCGACATCTCCATCAGTAAAGACGACCTCACAACTACTGTTGCTACTACCACCGGCGAGACTGCTTCTTACTTCATACACGTTCTCTGTGAGGTTGATGGAGCCATGACGACGAACATAGATGGTGTGATTGTTATCCGAGGCCAAAACATGCAGCTCCAGTCCTCCTATGACTCCTCCTATGAATTTCTAGTCTCGCGTACACACGGGATTATTTCAAGATCCTCGAGCTCCTTCGGAATATCAAAGCGCCTTGGCTCGATGATTGAGTTGCTAAGGCTTAATGTGCGTAACAGAACAATAGGGAGACTCGACCCCTTGTCGCGCTCTCCCAGGACTCCGCAGAACCGGCGCACCGCGACTACTTTGGATCATTTCAATAGCTCAGCTTTTTTACAGCGTACGATGGCCTGTTGCCCAAGATCATCTCCGCCTTTTTCTCATGTGCAAGGCAGCCGTCATCTACAAGATGTGCGACCACTGACACCTAGCCAACGTGGCCCACTAAAGTTGTCCCTAGCACTACCGCTAGTGAAGTCACAGCGTGGGCGAGTCCTGCACCGACCTCAGCGACATTGTCAGTGTCGGCCTTCAGAAGCTCCTCTGGCGATTCTCAAAGCTACAGCTCTGCAACACCGAGAACGCCCAGCACGACCCAACCAGTGCCGCCCGGCAGAGAAACTGTTGGTGGCTACCCAAGCTCGCAGTCACGGCCGAGTGTAAAGGCGGAAATCTGCAGTGGGAATCCCATGCTCATGCCTGGGGCGCAGCGAAAGGTTAAGAGAGGCAGAGGAAGAAGATGTTAGGTTAGAACAGCCGGCCTGCGTCAAAGAGCCGGCCTACGTCAAAGACCTGCGTCTTTTTTCTATCATTTCCCGCTCTTTACCTCTTCGAAGGACTGATCTGTTCTATTGTTGTATTGCTGCTATGTCACAATTGCATGTATGAACCCTGTAAATTACATACGGCTGCGTGGTTTCATATATCCTGTCAGTATAAATTTATTACTTGGCTCACTGCTATACACATGCGTGTATACTTTCGCCATTGGCATGTGCCTGCGTACAACAATTTTCCTTCTTTCTGCATGTTTGTTTGGTTTTTTTAGTGTCGTTGGGCAAAATAATTCCTGTACCTGCTGTCTGTGTCTGCCTCCAAGCCAAATTAGGCTTTTGGGGGGCAAATTTTGTATTGCACTGACATTTTTTCAAAGTAATATATATATATATATATATATATATATATATACATTTGAACGACTATACTGCCGCGGCTATGTGCCAACGCCGACAAAGTTGAAGTTGCATGCGCTTTCGAGCTGATCGTGGCGACGAAGAGGACGTTCGTTTCTTTTTCTCGGACGAGCATAAAGTGTTTACTTGTGCTGCTCCTGTGCATCGTTGTGCCTTGTGGCTCGTCGATTACGCGTCGTTACACTGGTGGAGGTGCTGGGTATCCTGCATGCTTGGCCCCCCTTCGCGGAGCGGACGTTCCAGCCCGGAATGATGAGAGCGTTCCACCCGGAAAAGAACGTAATGATGAGAGCGTTGGTAAAGTGTCGTGCCTATCAGTCATGTCTTGACATCATTACGTTCTTTTTGTATAATCATCGTCACGTTGCAGCTAATGCACTGTCTAGATATGTTCTGAAAACACGTTTTTACTTTTTTTTCTTTCCTTTGTCGCGCATATATATGTGTTCTGTAAACATGGTTCCTTACTGTTCTTATTATTTAAAAAAATTTGTTTTCCTTGTCGCGCGTCTACGTGGCGATGACATGTACATCTGCGTCAGTCTTGTGATTCACATATTCTTGTCTTGTCAACCTTGTCATATTTGCACAATTACACGTGCACGTACATGACCTTGCCCACATGTGTATGCCCATGAAAGAGGCTACGAGACTGTAATTTCTTCATTCTGACGAAGGCCGTGCCACGGCCGAAACGTTGAATAATAAACGTGCGATTTTCGCAAGTGCGCAATTTGTTTCTAAACTATATATATATATATATATTGTGTCGATTAGAGAAAACTAAACACTGTCACCATAAAGGATGTGTATCCGCTCCCTCGGATCGATGATGTTATCGCCTGCCTCAATTCTGCCGCTTACTTCAACTCACTGGATTTGAGATCAGGTTATTGGCAGGTACCAATGCACCCAGACGACACAGAGAAAACAGCCTTCGCGACACCTCATGGCCTCTATGAGTTCAACGTCATACCATTTGGTCTTTGTAATGCGCCGGTGGCGTTCGAATGATTTATGGACACCATCCTCCGTGGAATGAAATAGGAAATTTGCCTATGCTATCTGGATGATGTTATTTTTGGACGCACTTTGGATGAGCATAACCGACGTCTTAGACTCGTCCTTGATTGTGTCGAGAAAGCCGGTCTAGTACTGAACTCCAGGAAATGTCGCTTTGAAGAGAATGAAACGCTGGTGCTTGGACATCTAGTCGACAGAAACGGTGTGGGGCCCGATCCACGGAAGATTGCAGCAGGAAGGTCCTTCGAACCACCGAAGTCACTGTGGGGCTGCGCAGTTTATTGGGCTTATGGTCGTATTTTCGTAAGTTCGTACCAAGATTTGCCGCTGTGGTGTACCCCCTGACATGCCTTCTCCATAAGGATTTTCCTTTTAACTGTACGTCGGCTTGCAACGAGGCGTTCCGCCAATTGAAATTTCAACTGACATCGGGACCTTTATTACGCCACTTCCACGCTTCATCGCCTACAGAAGTGCACGCTGATGCCAGTGGAATTGGTATCGGAGCTGTGCTAGTACAATGTCATCACGGATCTGAGCACGTTGTGGCTTATGACAGTCGATCTCTGAGTAAGGAGGAATGCAATTACACCGTCACAGAACAAGAATGCTTGACAGCAGTATTCGCGGTTCACAAATTTCGGTCCTACGTGTACGGGCGCCCGTTCACTATAGTTACGGACCACCAAGCTCTATGCTGGTTGGTGAATCTCCATGATCCGAGTGGTCGACTGGCACATTGGGCTCTCCGACTTCAGGAGAACGACTGCGTCATCTCTTAGAAGTCCGGTCATCGTCACGCAGATGCCGAGTGCCTTTCCCACCTTCCTCTACCGACTACGGAGCAGGATGTGTACGAGATGGCCTCCTCTACAAGACGAGTTATTCGGGTAAAGGCGCCCGCTTTCTCCTGGTGGTTCCGTAGACTCTGCGACCGGACATACTCAGTGCGATGCACGATGACACAACCTCTTGCCAGCTAGGCTACATAAGAACATTAAACCGTACACAGGAGCGTTTTTACTGGCCCAAAATGCGAGACACCATCAAGGAGTACGTCAGCGGTTGCGATAAATGCCAACGCCATAAACGCCCTACAACTACTCCGCTGTGTACTCTCCAGCCTCTGCCACCACTCTGACTGCCGTTTGAACACGTCGGCATTGATCTTTGGGGCCATTTCCACGATCTTCTAACGACAATCGGTGGGTTATCGTATGTGTCGAGCACCTGAGCCATTATGCAGAATCTGCGGCCACACAATATTCAACAGCTGCATGCGTTACCATGTTCTCGCTGCGGTTTGTTATCCTCAGGCATGGTTCCCCCGTGTGATAATTAGCAATTATGGTCATCAGTTCGTTGCGGACGCCGCTGAAGAATTACTTCGTCTCTGCAGCTCGAAGTTCCGGTATTCAACACCTTACCACCCTCAAAGCAACGGCCTTGTGGAACGTGCGAACAGCACTCTAACCAACATGCTGGCCATGTATTTCTCCTCCGTCCATAAAGACTGGGATGACGTTCTCCCCTTCATCACATATGCTTATAATACCTCAAACCATGAGACGACGGATTACAGCATTTTTATCTGCCGGACGCACATCTACCATTAAGCAGTATTGATACAATTCTTCCGTTTGGCTCCCACAGCGCGTACTCACTTGCCAAGACGCTGTGCCTTGCAGAAGAAGCACGTCGAAGCGCTCGACTTCGTACCGTGGCGTCACAACACTGATCTAAGGAGCGCTATGACAGCCGACACCAGTCTGTCTTGTACAACAAAGGGGACTTGGTATGGGTGTGGACCCCACAGCGTAAACGTGGATTATGCCAAAAGTTTTTGCTCTAGTATACTGGACCTTTCGTGATAGAGCGACTTAACGTACGCAGTGGCCCGTTTAACGCCAGCTGGTCATCGATCCAGCAGAACGCACCTTACACACGAGGCGCGTCTCAAGCGGTTTAACCCTGCTGTTTTCCGGTGATTTGGACTTGCCCCGCGGGCTTCCTCTGTGAGCCGGGGAGTGCTACGGCATCAGGCGGGCAATAAAGGCATGAGCCAGCAAAGGTGGAAGGCGACGACGACGATATCTTGTCTATTGGTTGCACGCCATCTTGCTTCGGCTCTACGAACTACCTAGAGCTCCGTGCTCTCCAGTAAATAAACCTTAGCTTGACCTTCAACCGTAACAATATATATATATATATATATATATATATATATATATATATATATATATATATATATATATATATATATATATATATATATATATTGTGGGCTCAGTGCCGTGGCTTCTGAGCCTCTGGCCAGCTGAGGTTCCCAAAGGTGGGCACACGAGCCAATGGAACAACGTAGTTTACTCGTTGCAAGCCCTAATGCTGACTGCCCGGATCCGCTCCATGCGCTCCGCCTCAAGCCGGGTGTACGTGCCACAAGCTAGCGTATTTTCCGATGATGACTGGCGGCAGATGCAAGCAGTTTAATTCCCCACACCACCCCCTCCCAGGCAGCCAAGGGTCGTGCAAGTGGAGGTCAAAGGAACAGGTGTCCGCTTGGCCTGGCAAGTTCGGGCGCTGGGGTGCCGGCCACGTCGGCCAGCTGTGTACCGGACGGGAGCAGGTCCACGTGGTCGTCGCTGGCATACAGCACAAAGGCCTGTCATGTCTTGTCCTGCTCCTTGGTTTGTCAAGTTATTAAGACGAGTCGGGTGTCGGGATCAAAAAGGTCCAGGCGCGGTAGCCAGAGCCGATCTCAAGAGGCGGCTTACGGTGCAGTGCGTGGCAGCTACTCTCGCGTGACGAGAAATTCAGGTCGCTGAGGGACACCGATGGGTAGACGGTAGCGCAGTCGTATGGTCCAACCAGCGCCGTGGGGGAAGCACCTCCTCCCCCGTATCCGCCCCCCTGCTTTTGGTAGCAGCTCGTCAGGCCCACGTGTAGAGAGGTCCGGGCGAGAGATGTCCGGGCGTGGTCATGCTGCTGAAGCATGGCGGCGGTAGCGTTCAAAGCTTGACATCTGGAAGATGCGCCGCGCATTGTATGAAATTGCTGGCAGGGCAATTCTTTTGGAAATCTTCACATGTTCAACTTCACATCTTGCAACTTCATTGTTGAACAAGCCAGCAAATAGAACCACAAGAATATCTTGAGGCTTAAGAGGGGCGGGAGACGTAGCGTTTGAGTTCAGACATGCATCGGTCCAAATGATGTGCCGGATGTGCAATCTCTTATGCGGTAAGTTAAACTGGCAAGCTTACGTGTAATGACAAAACAACCATACCACCTTGGTGCTAAGGACGCTGAGAAACCCTTAGCCGAGTTTCTCAAGGGATGGGCGCGGCATAACACTACGTCACCAGGCTCGTACTCAATGTCACGACGCCGTGCATTATACTGACATGTTTGTTCGAGCCTTGCATTACCTAATTGTTCACGGGCATCAGTGACAGCTTTGGTGAGGCGTCTGTGCTGTGATTGAGCAAACGTACGGTTATCCCAATATCACGAATCCGGGGATACCAGGGTGCGGCTTAGTGGGAATGAGAGTCCCTGCCAAAGTTCAAAAATGCAGGGATATAACCAGTAGATCTATTTATAGTTGTACGGGTAGCAAACGCCATTTTGGAAAGGTTAACGTCCCATTCCGTATGATCTGCGTTACGTGCCCTCAGCATTGTCCTCAAGTTTCGGTTAACGCATTCTGTTATGTTCGCCTGTGGGTGGTATGGCGATGTGTTTTTATGTCTAATGCCCAACGACGAACACTGCTTCGTGAACGTGCGACTCGTGAAGTAAGTCGCGTTATCGGTGATTAATTGTGCAGGAAAACCGAAACGCGAAAACACATCGAGAAGGCATTTCCAAATCCTTCGCGAAGTTCATGCTCGTAGAGGGTATAACTCAGCCCACTTTGTAAAGTGGCCGGTAACCACGAATAAGTAGTGGTTTCCCCGGGGTGCGCGGGGAAAAGGTCCCATGATATCACATGCCACCATTTGCCAAGGGCTGATACTAATGACAGGCTGCATCAAGCCTGGTGGAAGACCGCCACGTGGTTTAACCCGTTGGCAAACCAAACCTCGTCTAAAGTGTGAGACATCACGCCGCATTCTTGGCCGTGTTGCAGTCTGACATAACTTATCATAAGTCTTGTTCGCAGAACTATGACCAGCCAAGGCAGAGTCGTGAAAGTACCTAATGAAGTCGGTCCGGAGGCTACGTGGGATAACCACGCGAAAGGGGTGGTTCTGTCATCCTCATCAGCTTGAGGAATATACCGTAGAAGTAGGCCGTCGCTAGCGATGATGTAAGCTTCGAACTCACCACCGTTTGGCGCTTGTGGACTAAGGTCACCTAAGTGGTTGAGTATACGCCGGCATAAGCTGTCCTTTCGCTGCTCCTCGAGCAGGCGCTTCCTGCAGACCAATGTACCCCACTGGTGATCAGTGTCAATGGCGGCAATCAGAGGTGTTGGCTCCGGTGAGGAAGAAGGTTCGGGCAAAGGTGCGCCAGACAGCGCGTCAGCGACTTTGTTTTGGGCATCACTGCAATGTTCGACAGTGAAATGATATCTTTGCCACGTTAATACCCAGCGAGCAAGGCAACCCGCTGGTTTCTCTAGACACTGCAACCATGTCGATGCCATATGATCCGTTTGTACAGTAAACGAGGCACCGTCCAAGTACTTATCATATGATATCGTCAAGTACACATCTTTTCGACAGGCGTAAGTGTGCGACTTGCAACCGCAACTGGTCGCAACCCGTTCTAAAATTCCTGCAATAAAACGGCGCCTAGACCATAGTCACTGGAGTCTGCAACACAAACGGCTTGTTCAAATCTAGAAGCTTCAGGACTATGGTGTCAGCAATAGCACTGGTTAGAGCTTTAAATGCGTTTTGCTGAGTTTCGCCCCAACTCCACGCCTTTTCTTACGAGTAGGTTAAGCGGCACTGTTAGTTCAGCGCAACATGGTATGAATCCACGGTAGAACGCAATCATTCCCAGAAAGCGCTGAAGGCTTTTAACGTCGTGAGGGCACGGGTATTCTGCAATGGCACGAAGTTTCGCTTCATTGGGACGAAGCTGCCCATCGTCCAAGATAAAGCAAAGCAACTCAGCTTTGGAGCATGCGAGTTGGACCTGCTTAGGAGTTACAGTAAGGCCCGCTTTCTGCATTTTCTGAAGAACAATGCTAATGTATTCCAAGTGTTGTTCGAAATTGCGCGAAAAGATGACAACATCATCCATGTATGTCATTGCGAATTCGTACCGCACTTCCTTGAGAACGATATCCGTCAGGCGTCGGAAAGAACTAGGTGAATTCTTCAAGCCGAATGGCATGCGCACGAACTCGTAGAGCCCTTTATAGCATGTGAATGCAGTTTTAGGGATGTCACTTGGTTCCATCTCTATCTGTAAGAAGCCACGCGAATAATCGAGTGTAGTAAATACTTGTGCGTTACCCTGACTTGATAATCTGGACTCAATCGATGGAAAGGGATAAGCGTCTCTAACCGTAACGTCGCTTAAACGGCGGTAATCCATGCATAGTCGTGCTGTGTCATCTTTCTTTGGCGCCAGAACAACAGGAGAGGCCCAAGGGTTTGGGACGGTCTCACCACACCGGTGTCGATAACCTCCTGGAGAGCAACGTCCAGGAGCGCCCGCTTTTGCACGCTCAGTGGCCTTGGATTGCAGCTCCAAGGTTGCGTGTCTCCTGTGTCGATGCGGTGATGCAGAATAGGAGTGCAGCCTGGCTGTTTCGTGAACATGGCTGCTAATGGCTTGAGCATACGCGCAAGCTGTCAATTCTGTGCATCCTGAAATGGACCTTTTTCAATAGTCTCCAATATCTTAGATGGCAGCACACAACTGCAGAGGGACGTGGCCGAGTCATGAGCGCTAGGCACGGGCAGTGACTCTGGAGAGAACTCGACAGATCACCTGCGCAATTAACCCGGAACCCACCGTTCGCTAAGTCTACCACGATGTTCTCTTGCGCCATAAAATCACGCCCCAGTAGCATAGCTACTGCCAATCGCGAACAATAAATAAAACGCTGTCTGCAAGTCTTGCCCGCAAAGGGGAGCCTGAGATGCACTGCAGCTTTCGCTGTTATTAATGCTCCGTTAGCAGCTCTCAAACGCGTATTGCATTGTGCGAGTAGCACTTTACGCGTTTGATACAAGGTAAAAGATCATCGCCATTGAAGGAGACGCTGCCGCCAGTATCTAGAAGCGTGGATACTTCCGCGGCTAAAACATGGAGCTGAATATACGGTACAGGGGACGAGCTAGTCGAACTAGCGCATCGATCTGTTTGCTGTCCGGCAAACAGATCGAAGTTCAGTTTGCTCACTTTCGGTAGATTCAACCATGTGCAGTGTAGGGGAGCTCGAACTCGTTACCACCGCAGGCAGGAGGCCCTGGCGAGAAGCACGATTATTCGAGGGCGTCATGGGACACTCACTCCGGAAGTGTCCACGCTGACCACATCGGTAGCATGAGCGAGCCTGGCATATATCTTCCCTATACCCTCTCCGTGTCTGCGGCCTGTAAGCGACACGAGAGGGACCTCCGGCATTCAGAGGATTTCGTTGCCGGTCTGAGGGAGTGGACCGGGTTGGTGGCGGGCGACGGTCGTCCTGGGTAACCCTGGGTGTGTAGGGCTCCCGCCACCGCGGAGAGTTTCCGCCAAAGGGGCCAAGACAACCGAGTTATCCATCCGAGCCCGCTATGGAAGTTCGTGGCTGGAGAGAGTACGATGGTACTGGCCCATTGTTTAGTTCCCTCCAAGCACAGGCTGGCTCTAGAGCAATGTCGGCTGGTGGTGGCGGAGTGTAATGCTGCTTCCAAGACAGCGTTTCCGCTATTTGCCGAGCAAAGCGTGAAAGCTCCGCAAGGGGGCAAAATGAGCGGTCAAAGAGGTATGGCCCGAAACGTGGATGGCACCGCCTTATGACATGGGAGACCTTAACAGTCTCAGTGTCGCTAGGATCGCGTGGCGGAAGAGCTCCTGCATTGCCCAAACATACTCTCGCAGACCTTCGTCTGGGTGCTGAGTTCGAGCGTCCAGCTCACGTCGGATGCGGTAGTCGTAGTCTACCGGCAGGAACTCCTCCCGGAACGCCATGACGAATTGGTCCCAGGACAGGAACACAGGCTGCAGCCGGCGCAGCCACTCTGCTGCGGTACCTGGCAAGGCAACTGGCAGGATGCGTTCAAGCAGTTCTGGCTCCGTGACGCCAGAAGCCGTCCTGTAAGTAGCCAATTCATCGAAGAAATCATTTACCGATTTACCGGGGTTGTGGCCGCTGTAACGTTGGAACGTCCAACGTCATCTTTGTCAAGACCAAGGGCTGCGCGCGCTCGCGACCCGTGCATGTAGTGGTGGCTATGCCCTCCAGCCGAGCGGTCAACGTCTGGCACAACTCGGCGACCTGAACTAAAGGCGACGAAGCCATTGCGTGTCGCCGCTGCTCACCGGCTCTAGCTCCCACCACAGTCGAGGCATACGGGAGATGCGCCTCGCTTCCCGAGGCTACCTTGCGCGCCGATGAACGGGTCTCGATGGCAAACAAAAACAAAGCAAGCAAAACAAACAACAGAGGAAAACAAAACAGCGCCCACGCACCCAAAAAGAAATGGTAACCCGGTCACAAAATCACGACAATCTCCACCTTCAAAACACCAACACAAACAGCTTACCCACGCGAAGCCCGGATGCCGATATCCGAGAACCACAAGGTGTCCCCACGTTGGGCGCAAAATATGGGCTCAGGGCCGTGGCTCCTGGGTCTCTGGCAAGCTGAGGGTCTGTCATAAGAGGTTCTAGAGGTATGTATTTAGGATGGGAACGGGAGCGTTCCCATCGAAGCGACGAGGCTGTTTGAGCGTTCCAGAAGACACTTTATACACACAGAGGGCAACCAAACACACGCACACTTTTACACAACACCTGAACACAACAACAAAACAAACTTAGCGTCCCTATACTAAAAGTCTCTGCCCACACAGGCTCACCGTCTGGCGGGGCGGGCGACAGGTGGGAGCCGAGGTGACGTTGCCTGGTGAAGAGCGAGGTGCCGGAGACCGGCGTGCAGAGGAGCGATGAGGCAAGCGAATGATGGCTCTAGGAATGCTGCAGCCACTACAGCCCTGGAGCAAGAGAGGTGACAGGGAGGACACACAAGCGGCCACGTGAAGCCCGGAGCTCCAACTCGTGGACCGCTGGTTGACTCTCGACAGTCGGGCCCGGGCAACTCTGCCGAACGCTGCAGTCCGTCTCTGTGTGTCCTCTCCTCTTCCAGCGCAATGCTCTTCCGCTCGCGCAACTTTGCGCGTGCCGTATCCTCGTGGTCGTCGTCATCGGCGTCCTTGCCAGCTCCTCTATGGCACCAAGCACGGGCCCATAGTTTTGCGCGCACATGACATAGGCCCCTCTTCAAGACTTTTGTTCACATAAACAAAAGGCCATATATGCGCGCTTTATACAATGACAGACAATACATTAGACAAGTGAGAATTATTTTTCTAACACTTCCATCGCCCTATTCTTCGTGCAGTTCATGCATTCAGATACAAAAGCTGCACTTCTTACACTGCCCTAATAAAATGTATACAACTGGATCACTACCCCTACTTGGCTACCCACAAAATCTCTGCATGAGCGTCTCTGAATGCACTAGCTTAGATGGCAACCAGGTTTCGAAATGGGGATTTTGTAAAGCGAACTAACCCCACTCATTCCACTTCAAAGTTAGTGCAACGCATATCCCGCGGAAGAAGCTCAACCGTTGAATATAGTGTAGGGTAAAAAAAATTCATTACGATTTTGCATCAAAACTGTCCCTATGCAAATGGCCGAGCCAAGAAGCATAGTATAAACGCTTTCGTACTTTGTGATGCTTCTTGGTATTTTGCTCGTGCAGCGGTATTTATGAGGCCTCGAGTCCGTACTCCCCTCGAGTGTTCCCATCCTATTATGTTTCATTCTTCCTGGTGGGTCATATACGCGGCAACGCATTGTCTACATACGTCGGAGTATAGTCGCCGCGGTAATCGGCCCGTCCCAGGGATGACCTTGTCAACTTTGTGTCCGCATCCGTGAGCAAAGCGAGTTTGTGGGATATTCCTGTCCGCACTAGTGGAAAACGTCCCTCGCTGACGCGGTGGTTCAGGGAAACCGCGCTGCGCCTTTTGAAGTCGCGTTTCCCCGTCTGTAGGGTAAAGCAAGCCGAGCTCACTGCATGAATCGACGCTTTGCCGCCGAGCCAGTGAGAGGGTCTTGGCTAGTTCCCCTTGTCGGACTTTCGCTGAGTTGAAATTGATGCAGACCGTTTCGTGCGCGTAAGCTCCATCCTCCACAGCAAGGGATGCACTTGTCTCGTCCGACGGGATTTCGTAATGCTTCTTTAGCATCTCCCTACTGGGCGATTCGACTTGGCTGACAATGTGGCGCACTACGTCCGGTTCACTCTTAACACCGGCACCGGAGAGAGGCCCTGTCAGTTCAAGGCATGGCTTACTTTGTGTGGTGGGTGAGGAGACGAGCGCCCTATCTTCCTCCTTAGGGTCCTGCTTCTTGGTTGTTTTGCCGTAACATCGACAGTTATACCTTTCAGAGAAAGCAGCTTTATTTTTCAAATGTTTTTCGCCGTACCTTCATTCCGGGTCGGGGTCATGTGCATCTCAGGTGCCCGGAATATTTCCAACAATCACTTCGTACATGGGTTGATCCATGCACATAACCAACAGCTTTCCAGTATAATACGGCGATGACAGGTAAACCCATGCCTCTGGGAGCTCGAGCGATGTTCCGTCCGCCAAAATAACTCGACCCGTCTCTCCTGTGAGCGCTCTGTCCGGTACTAAACTTCGCTTAACAACAGCTGCGTTGCTGCCTGTGTCACGCAGAACCGTCACCTTTCGTCCGGAGATGTAGCCTGCCGAGGTCGGCATCGCATTCTTGTATAACACTCTAAGGTGTCTGCTCTTTCCGTCGTTTGCGAGGGCTCCAAGAAGGAGCGACCCTTTAGCATTTGCTGAAGCCTCAGGTATGACTTGCTCCTGCGTGATGCAGTCTTTTGGATTTCGCCTGTCGCCCGAATCTTCAGATAACATGCATGCCGTTTGGTCCCTGGGCGCATTTCTTTTACAGTCAATGGCAAGATGTCCCGTTTTCTGGCACACGTGGCAAAATGGTGCTCTGCTTTTCGCGCAACACATCGACGCATCATGTCCAACCCGGTCACAGAGAAAACATCTTTTTGGTGGCAGTTTCGACTGATCCTTGCCTTGTTTACTCCAGCCATGGGTAATCGAGTCACCGGGCGCCTCTCGGAACTGGCCCAAATTGCGTTGTCGCTGAGCTTCTATAAAGTGGTCGCATGCTTCCGACATCGCTGCGAGCGTTTTGCAATTTCTTTCTTTGATGAATGTCGCCAGTTTGACATGACAGCTCTGCAGCAACTGCTCGGCTACTAGGAGGTCCCTTTCCCCATAAAATGGTTTATCGATGCCTGACACCTCAATCCATCGATCAAAATAGCCCTGAAGACGGACGGCAATTTGGCTACCCGTTTCAAGGTCCTCCGGCCTACTTGACCTAAACTTGTCTCGGTAGCCTTCGGCAGTAAACCGAAATCGTGGGAGTAAAGCTTTCTTCACCTTGTCATAATCCAACGAATCCATAGGTGAGAGGTGGCCAAACACTTTGAGAGCCTCGCCTACCAGAAGCATGCTCAACTCCGTGGCCCACTTATCCCTAGGCCAGTCCTGCCCTGCAGCAACCACCTCGAAACGTCTGAAGTAAGCATCGAGATCATCTCGCTTTTCATCAAATATATGCATGAAGTTTCGAGGGCATATTTGCAGAGGTACAGGACGATCGGTGGTGACGGCTTGCTCTGCGCGTCTGCCCACGTGCGCTTCAGCTTCTAATACAGGTAGGCGAAGTAACAAGTTTCTTTCCTCCAATTCTGCTTGCTCGCGCTTCGCCCGTTGTTCTCGCTCGGCTTCTTCGCGCTTCGCCCGTTGTTCTCGCTCGGCTTCTTCACGCTTCTCTTCTCATTCGGCGGCACGCGCTTCCCTCGCACGCGCTCGCTCTTCATCTAACCATTGTCGGAGCACGTCCCCTGTTAGGCCTAACTTCCCGCCTATGCTAAAAAGCTCCTTCACTTCCATTCTTCGTCAAAAGAGCATCTGGACGCCACAATCAGCCTCGTTGTGTCGTGGACGCCATTGTCATAAGAGGTTCTAGAGGTATGTATTTAGGATGGGACCGCGAGCGTTCCCATCGAAGCGACGAGGGTGTTTGAGCATTCCAGAAGACACTTTATACACACAAAGGACAGCCAAACACACACGCACTTTTACACAACACCTGAACACAACAACAAAACAAACAGCGTCATGGTGGAACAGCGCGCACACTCAAGGACCGAAGCGAAGAAGAGACGACTCGAGCGTCCCTACTAAAAGTCTCTGCCGACACAGGCTCACCTTCTGGCGGGGCGGGCGACAGGTGGCAGCCGAGGTGGCGTTGCCTGCTGAAGAGCGAGGTACCGGAGACCGACGTGCAGAGGAGCGATGGGGCAAGCGAACGATGACTCGAGGAATGCTGCAGCCACTGCAGCCCTGGAGCAAGAGCGGTGACAGGGAGGACACACAGGCGGCCACGTGAAGCCCGGAGCTCCAACTAGTGGACCGCTGGTTGATTCTCGACAGTCGGGCCCGGGCACCCGACTCTGCCGAACGCTGCAGTCCATCTCTGTGCGTCCTCTCCTCTCCCAGCGCAACGCTCTTCCGCTCGCGCAACCTTGCGCGTGCTGTAGCCTCGTGGTCGTCGTCATCGGCATCCTTGCCAGCTCCTCTATGGCACCAAGCACGGGTCCATACTTTTGCGCGCACATGACAGGTTCCCAAAGATGGGCGCACGAGCCATTGGAACAACGTAGTTTACTCGTTGGAAGGCCAACGCCGACTGCCCGGATCCGCTCCACGCGCTCCGCCCCAAGCCGGCGGTACGTGCCACGAACTAGCGTATTTTCCGATGATGACTGGCGGCGGAGGCAAGCAGCCAAATTCCCCACAATATATGTGGTCTATTCCAACTGGTAGAAGCGACCGTCCTATCCAAGAGTCTGCCAGTTCGAGCATGAGCCCTTCTCCTTCGGTGGGATGGTGATGATAGTGGGTCCATAGTTTGCATGACTCTTCACAGCAACTGCACCCGGACGAAGAACGCATCCTGGCGACTAAAGGTTCAATAGGATGAGCGGGTGCTAGTAAGGTTTCAGCCTCTGGACATGCGCTGTCTCCTGTCAAGACGTCTTAAGTGAGTACATGGCGTGACCAGCTCGAAAAAGTATTCGACAGACGTAGTCTGTGGAAAGACGCGGTCTAGACCGTAATATTTTGCTACTAGATTTGAGAAGCCAGGAGTGCTTCTCCTCAAATGCCAGGAGTGCTTCTCCACAACTAAACTAATGAGTCTGACTGGTATGCTGAAAGGAGACAGTCATTATGGCTACAGCATTTTTGGAGGCTGTCGCCTTCCGCCATGAACAAATGCGCCAGCTGATGGCATTCCTGTGTCTACCGGGAGGCTTCGGACAGAGGCAAGCCCTTTGGTGGTTCAGGCACGTAGGGCAGAATGGCATCGAGTGTATAGGTACGTTTGCGGCCATACACGAGGGAAAATGGTGAAAATACCATTGTGGTTTTGAAGCAGCATTTTAAGTGTACATTATACAGTAAACGCTCGTTAACTCAAACTCGCATACTCGAAATCTCGGTTAAGTCTGAACTTTTTGTCACTGTGCATTAACCTCTGCATTAACCTCCGTGCCATGCATATGGCCCCTTTCATACGAAAACGTTTCTTCGGCGGGGCCCGTGGATATCTTGAAATCTGTGCTGACAGGGCATAAGGGAAAGTCCGCTTTTAACAGGCAAGTTCTCTGTGCGAATGCTTAGGTCATATGTTCCGAATGCATTCGGTTTGCACTTGCCAAGGACGCGGCGGTTTCCTATGCGCCTTCTCAGGCAACTGCGGAAGCGTTGAGTTGTGCGTACCTGGGCGCCACTAATGCGCGGTGGGGCGGCGAGTTCAGCGTGCGCGTATCACAACCGCTGTGAGTACCAGGAAGTATTCTTTGTTTTCTCCACGTTCAGTGCACGACGCTTCTCGACTACCCTTTTGCTGTGTTGTAACTGATCTGCGCTGCGGTTCCTTACAAATACCGACAATAACACCCAAAGCAATGCAATTATCTCATGTTTGCTCGCCGGCGATTTCGAACTGCTACGCACATTCATGGTTTCTCGCTACCTGGAAGCAATCGAAAAAAATCACAGCATATCCACGGGGTGAATGAAGATTAGTGGGCGAAGCTCCTGAGGCGAAATCATCGAAGGTGGCGACAAACGTCGAAAACGTCGAAAGCGTCGAAAACGTCGAAGGTGGCGAGAACGTCTTCCAACGAGACGAACGATCCCCTCTTCAAAGCGCCGTACATCTCTTCGTACCGTTGCTTGAGTTTCTGACGATGTGCCTTGTCGCCCTCGTCCTCGGTCGGAGGAAAGGGGACTACGATCCTAGTTATTTTGGTTATTAACTGATTTGGGGGTAAAATTAGTTCGTTAAATCGAGTTTTAAATGTACTTCACACTCGGGGAGTCAAGTTTATGCTGCAATTCATAGACTAGAGGTAGCGGCCTGGACACACAACGCCATCTATTGAGCCATTCGTAAACTAGACTAGAGGTGGCTACATACATACAGAGGAGGGAACGACCCACACCCTAACGAGCTTCGCCCCTAAAAGGCATTAGCGAAGGAGTCAGTGGCTGTGAGGATCTCTGCATCGAAGCGCGCAAGGTGACTGGCAGCGTTAGGGATACTAAAGACGGAGAGATCACTTTAGGGGAATATACGCTATTAGAGGCCGACGTCTCCGTAATGCTGTCCGACAAGCGTATCGCTGTGACGGCCGCGAACGACGCGGGTGACCACGCAGATGAATAAGAGCCCCGAGAAATGCCTAAGAAGACATAAACAATTAACATGCTGTTACTCTTCCGCTGCAAGGTCGAATGCAGCTGTGGAGACCAACGGCTCATGCGATCCGTTTAGCAACTCGAGAACGCCTTTCTCGGACTGAATCCGAACGCGAAACAGGGGAACATCACGCAGTTTTTTTTTTCATCGGCTGCAATAAGGAATGTCCTTCCTCCGAGTTTCTTTGCCTTTTCTGCCTCCTCTTCCATGGCGGAGCTTTTGCTATTAGTACCGAAAAATACATTTTAAGTTAGTTGGGTCACCACGGGTAAGGACACTGCTCTCACACAAGAAGGAGGAAGACATGACGACACGCGCGCTGACTAACAACTCAAGTTTTATTGCTCTGGCACCTTAATATATATCAAGTGTCAAAACAATATACATACACAAGGCTTGAAGCGCCCTCTCGGCAAGATTACTCAGCCCCGATAAAAAACGCAACTCTGTCACTGAACTTGCCAAACGTTCTTGGCGATTTGTGTAACTCAAAATTTTGCAGCAGTTGACGACTTTGAGTTAACGAGGGTTAAGGAGCGGTATTTTAAGCGTACATTAGCTAAGGCAAAACGAGATCCCAATTCGTATGGTCCCATGCAATATATATGGCCAGCATATTGGACAAAGTGCGATTGAACCGTTCCGTTATGCCGTTTGTTTGCGGATGATAATCTGTTGTTATGTAATTGAGCGCATCTCAAGGGGAGAGAGGAGCATTGGGAACTTGCGAAAGAAATGCGCGCCGTCTGTCGCTCAGAAGTTACTGTGGTGCACTGAGACAAATTATATAATTATTGAGAAAAAATGAAACGAGCTCATAGGTTGTCGCTGTTTTGAGTGCCGCGGCTTCTGCATAGCGCGTGAGCAGGCGACAGCGACGATAATTCAGCGATTGCATGCTGGAGTGTGTAAAAGAGGGCCGTAAAGATCGGTGCCAGCGCGATGGAACAGGTGAGGCGAAGAAGAAATTGAGTGCAAGAAGTGTGTAGGAACTTGTGGCATTAACACGCTGTCAACAAGCGAATGTACTTTCCACAAAGTTATGTCGCGCCTATAAAAGTGCGTGCTGAGCCTGGGGTAAGTTTTGAAGAAGCCAACATGGGCACATTGCCTCGGGAATCGAGAGCACAGCAGGCCTGTCTGCAGAGTTGTGGAGGCCCGACTAAGAGCCACTTGCTCCCGTTGGAATCATAATTGCGACAATAGAGAACTCACATTACATAACTCGAAGTGAGAAGCTTGGAGGCGGAGAGCGCGTACATGGCTAGTTGTTAGAGGGCCAGAAAAGCAATCAATAAGCGCCGCGATTCAGGGAGTTTTGCGTTGCTCTTCAGCCATACCAACGAACACTTGGGAGGACACCGACTCGATGGCAGAAATGCCATACTTGTCAACTGGTGTAGGCGGCTGAGAGAGGGCATCCACACCGTTGTGTTTAAGGAAAGGCCTGTAAATAACGCGTATGTCGAAGTCCTCTAACCGAAGAGACCGTCGTGCAAGGTGGCCAGATGGACCTCCTAAAGTCGTTAACCAATGGTGTGCGGTGATGTGTAGGGGACCTGTAACGACGTCGAAGGGCGGACCATACGGGTAAAGGCAGTATTTCGCGAAGGCCGAGATGATGGCTAAGCACACCTATTCAGTGACAGTGACGGAGTATTTGTATTACCCTTCCATGAGCGTTCGACCTGCGTAAGCGGCGACATCCCCACATTTTCGCTGCGCCAATACTGCATCACGCCCTACGCCACTGCTGTCGGTGTCGACTTTCGTGGGGGCCGATGGGCGAAATGGTGCAGTGCGGGAGCCGAAGGGAGAAAACTTCGCATTATGTTAAAGGCTTTGTCGCAAACAGGGGATCAAGTAGGCGTGCGTGCGCTGCCCCAGAGTTGCCGAGCAAAGGGAGCAATGATGACTGCGAAATTCAGGATAGAACGACGAAAGTCACAAGAGTACACGCAATCTTCCAGCCACAGATTTTGACCAATTGCAAGTTCAACGCCTCACTTTGGCTCATTTGGAAAAATTAGAGAAAACAAATTATGATGCTATCCCTTCAGAAAAAATCCATATGGAGCTTTACGGAAAACATACGGGTTCCATACCATCTCCATGCAAAATTTACGGAAATGACAAGGAACACATGCGGACATATACGGAAGCCTACGGAACGGGTACGGAGCACACGGAAGAAGGTGTCTGGAACATCAGGAAGTCCGTTTCGCCATAAGAATGCATTTTACGAAATGACCTGCTTCCGTATCCGTGATATGGATATACCATACGGCGATAAGGAGCATACGGAAGGCATGATATTATGACGAACGGAATATGAACGGACAAAGTGATAGATTGCGCGGAAGCGCATATGTTGATGAAACACATATGGAAAGAAGTACGGAAGGACGATGCGGAGGCCTCACAAGCAAATGGAAGCAGCTATATATAATTAGAAGAATTTGCGTCGATGATACAGATACGCAGATACGGATACGGAAATACGGATACGGATATAGAAGTAGAATATTGAATACTGTTTATTCTGACGTGTGTACACATCGTGGACAGTGGGCACTTAGCCTATTTATCTAGGTAATCCTCATTACATAGGCACACTTATGTACGTTTCTTCGCCGCCGCTGCTGAATGCTTGCGGTTACTCTGTTTGTGTGTGCTGAGGGGCGTTTTAAGAGCTCGCACATGGTGTTGTGAACGCGCGTTTGCCTCAACCTGCGAGGTGCTAGCTACTAATTGGATTTCGCTAAATAAAAAGGCGCGCACTATATGGCGGGTTTTGTTTAACAGATCTGTGTAGTGCAGGATTATCTAAGAGCCAACGCTAACCGCACAGCTGTTTTGTGAATATTTATTTTGTAATTACGCTGAACAGGAGCTTACCACCGGCACCACATATTAGGTAATATATGTGGGTATATACACCCGATCGACGATATGATGATGATTGTGGTTCGGTTAGGAAAGGACTCTAATTTCTGCAGCCCATGTAGGGAGCACGGCTAAGCGTCTGTGGGGGTGGGGGAAAGGGAGTGAAAGAGATAGAGAGGAGAGAAAGGCCGTAGTGGAGGGCTCCGGAAATTTAGACCACCTGGGGTTCTTTAACATGCACTGACAACGCACAGTACACGGGCCTCTGGCATTTTCGCCTCCATCGAAAATGCGACCGCCGAGGCCGGGATCGAACCCGCGTATTTTGGGTGGCAGCCGAGTACCGTAACCACTACACCACCACGGCGGACGGTATACGGTTGCGTGAGGTGAGTGGTCTAGTGGCTTGTCCTCTCCCATGCCGAACACCACAAAGACCGCCATTATTCTGTGCAACTTCTGCACGTTAGTGCGCGAACAGAGCAGAACGCTCAGTACATACCACAATTTCGTAATGAAAAAATTCACAGCATATCCACGGGGTGAATGATGATGAGTGGGCGAAGCTCCGGAGTGAACCACCGATAAACCGTTAATCTTCCGTGTAATTCGCCCAGTCGATCATCATGTAAAGACGTCAGAAACACTCTATTCGAACGCTGGGATCTGGCGTTTAAGGGGAGACGCTAGCACAAACGCGTTACAAACATGCAGTACACTCTAGTAAGGGGGGAGAGGCCACAGCGTCTTACGCAGCCCCTTACACAGGCCGGAACGCGCACCGCGTTTGCCGACGCCATCACATGACTGCTGAAAGAGTATAAGGCGGAGAGGCCACAGCGTCTTACACCAGCTTCTTACACGCGCCGTAACGCGCTAGCACAAACCCATCATCATCGTTAGAAACGGACAGTCTTTCGCTCTCTCTCTCTCTCTCTCTTTCTGTCTCACACAAGACAGCAGATGGAAGAGTGAGAGAGCTCGTGCGCCACCTGACGTTCCTGAAGGCAACTCGGAGGTAAACAATGGCTGCTAATGGGAATGAGAGACAGAAGAAGTCGGCTTTTAGCTAACACTTACACTTCTACTTCTACTAACGTTTCCTACTGGAACATGCCAATGGCTGCTAATGGGGAATGAGAGACAGAAGAATTCGGCGTTTAGTTAACGCGCACGCTGCGAATTTTTTATTGTTCAACAACGCACAGGAGAAATCTCCCACCGGCACCACCTTGGAGGTCAAAGCGTAAGACTGGTTACGCACTACGACTACGACGAGGGACGAACGGGTGCTGCTTTAACGAGCTTCGCCCCTAAAAAACATTGCACACGGTGCTACGCGCAAAGATAGACAAGTCCCACCCTTTTACCTTCTCCGTCTTTTCACGCATTTCCACAACTTGGTGCTGCCAGCACCTCTTCAGGCAACTTCGTGATGGAGGCCTTGGCTTGTCGCACTTATTCTTGAGACAAGTTGTCAACCGGTTCTGTTTCCTTCGAGACGTGACGGGCCCTTTTTGACGTATTGTACTGCAACTTAGACTATGCAGACTTGTACCAGATTTTGTTGTATCCACCAAATGTATAGCGGGAGGGGTTTTTGGTTTCCTGAAAGAGGTAGCGGCGGCTTATAACTTTTTGCGTGCTCGATTGTCATGCGAATACTGAGCGGGAGTAAACCGCAAGTTGTATAAGGATCTTGTAGATATTGTTCTTCCAGGTCCTTTGTATCGAGCCATGTACAGTGCTTGTCCCGGGAGCGATGTCTTAAAACGTGTAAAGAGAATGTATGTTGCTCCAGGTGCGAAGTCACTTTTCTTCAGGTTGCACACGGGCACTCTAGAGGTTAAAACTTGGATGGAGGAAAAGGGACTGTATGCCCCATAAGGAGTTAATTGCTTTATATGCAGAAAACCCGAGACCATTGAACATGTCTTCTTAGAATGCTAGGGAGGCGTGTTCTTTTGGGACATACTGCAGATAACTTTAAAAAAAGACCTACCCCTAGACCCACGAGGAATTCGTTTCCTTACTGTGGAAAATGAAGACGGCGTTCCATTTACCGCAATCATGCTCATGAGACTGCACTGCATATGGAAGGCCTGCATGGCTGCAAGACATGCCGATATCGAAGCAAGGCCGGCACGAGAGTACTTTCGTGAGTCGTTGGGCAGGTTCTTGGAAGTCCATGCCTGTATGAATCCGGTACTTGAATGGGTATCGAGAATAGAGCCACTAATGTACATGAAGCGTTTTTAGCCGCCTCACGTCAGCCAAGGTCTGGCTGGTGTTTTATCTATGTCTACTTTATGTACAGTGCTCTTATGATTGACCTTTTATGTGTCTTTGTGTTGTGATCTATATGCCTAAGCAGGCAATAAAGAAGAAAAAGTGAGTGGTCTAGTGGTGCATTACTTTGATATGCTTGCGTGTATGTTTGCGTGTGTACGTGTGTGAGGTTTTTTAATTGATGGGAGTATGTATATGCGATAATAAATGCTGATAAAGTGGATATGTGTTATAGAAATGCTGATAAATGGAGTGAAAATCTGGTTGCAATGGGAAGCCTCCATTTTCCTTTTTTTCGATTTGTCGGAAGTGGTTCAACAGTTCGTCTGCCTGAAATGCTCTACCGAGGGCAACTTTTAAACGTCGAGTGGGAACTGCAGCGGACTAAAACTTGAACTGCTGCTGTTAGTCTGTCAGTTGCTCTAAAATTGGTTCAAAATATGTGGCAGCAAACTCAGTGTTCGAAAGGACGAACAGCATTCCCCCTTTTCGTACATTTTGGTTTAGAGTCTATATATGGGAACTGTATAGATGTGGTATGGAGTAGGTTGAACGTAATATGAAGAGCAGTGTACGGAAGAAATGTGGAATGCGCATATACGGATGTAATACGGAGCCTATATATGGAAGTGATCCGGAATACGTATGTACGGATATCCGTATTACCATAATAGCGTATATACGGAAATGCTCTTGCCGTATATACGGAGTTTTTCAGAAGGAATGCACACAATTACTTCGCTACCACGAATCACACCAGTGCAAATTCTGCAGGAACATGGTCAGCTGAACGCAATCGCAGAACTGATGTTGCAGGTGAAACAAAAAAGCCGCTGGTTCCGGTTGTCGCCGCTTTGCATGCTCAATTTCAGCATGGCTCTCGATTAGAAAATGCGACTGAAGCAGTGCCTCTCTGAGAATTTAATCACATTACGATTAATAAAATAACGATTACACGGGGAAGCGACGCCGAATATATTGGTGCGAACAAGTTGGTAGATTCAATATAAGCTGATACTTGCACAGTATATACAGATGCTGGTATTCTACCTGACGGCGGTGTGACGTCCTTTCTCCGTTCTACGCATCCCTTCATGAGCCGTCACGAACGTTATACATCTAAAGAAGCTAGCACTCTGGTAATGGAACTTCAATCAAATCATAACGACCTGCAAGATGCCATCTCTAAGCTACCTGCACTTGAGCGACTAGATATATTCACAGACTCTCTAGCGATTATACAGGAACGTAAAAATGTTCGCAAGGCAGTGGAAATCTGCGAAGCCATGCACGCCATGAATCGCACAGCAACTACGTTCGTCAAGGTACACTGGGTACCACAGCATGCTTCGAACCCTCATAACATTGCTGCCGATCAGGCTGCACACTGTCCTCCTAATGCACATTCCGAATCCATTTCCCTCCCACCCCAACCCCTCACCTCCCTTCGCGCCCGCACGTGTGCCTGTTCCGGCAGGACATAAGTGCTCTTATCCCACCATGTGTCTGCTCCCTCCCCCATCACCTTACTAGGAGCTTAGGAGACCGGGCCGGGATGGCCCTCCCACCGGCAGTAATCTCTGCGTGGAACTGGTGCACATACCACTTTGTGATACGTGTCCGAATCGTTCTGTTCCCGTGAAGGATGCAGATACACACCGTCTTATATGGACATTCACAGGACTCCATCGGGAGTGCTCTCGTCTCCTTCAACAAGCCGATCTCCGATACAGTGCCTCGACCAGTTATGATCATGGGATTCACGACAACAGATATCACAAAACACTACTTCAATTCATACACTGCACAGAACTTGCAGCACACATTTAACAAAACACACCATAAACATGCCTTAGGGCAAGTCCATTTCGTAATAAAAAAGGCAAGAAAGCCCCATAACTCTTAGGAATTCCTTCTGGGAGCCGGTGATGGCACGAAGTTTGGAAGCGTCTGGTAACATGCCATCCCTGGATAGCATGTTTCCGATTGCTGTTAGCTGCTTCGCTCCGAAGCGGTTTTTTTTTTCAACTTTACTAGAGGCCTGCGTCGGTGATGCACTGCACGACACGTTCAAGGCATGACAGATGAGTGGGAAACTCCGGAACAAATAGGGCGACATCATCAAATAATACAAGTATGTCATCCATTTTATTCCAAAAAGGAGATTTTACATTCCTGCGAGCGTAGCGCCCCTTGGGCAAGGCGGCCAGACGGGCCTTGTAAACTTACCTACCAGTAATGATGGTAAAGGAGCGCCCTTAGGGATATGGGCGATACTAATGAACTGCATTCACAATGCAAGGCACTCTTGGTCTGTGACGGTGTAAGTATGCTCACCCTGTCGGAAAAAAAAACAGATGCTGGGCATGCTGGAAAACACTATAGTGGATTAATGTAGTGGGTGGTCCTGGGTGATGCCGGGTGTTGGGTGTGTTGGGAAAGATGGGTGGATGGTGGGTGTTGGGCATGTTGGGTGGTGGTGGGTGTAGGTCGGCAAGCTGGGTGTAGGCGGGCAAGCTGGGTGGCTGGCCAGCGGTAGAGGCAGAGAGCCACGGGCTTCTTGGGTGGACATAATTAGGAATTCTACTTTTGCTCATGCAGGTACATTAGCAAACTTACATTGATGGCTGAAATAAACCACATAAATCAAGCACAAAGAAGACATTGCGGCCCACACATTTTGTTCTAAATATGTTAAAAGGCCAAGCAGGCATTTCAGTGCCTTTCTTACAAAAAGCAGTGGATAATTTGGCTAATAAAATTAATTTATTTTGCCTTGAGACATTCTTTTTTTTTTGAGTCACGCGGACTGTCTTTGCTGTGCTGCTTCGGTGAAAATGCTCCGTAAGTACCGCCTTATGGCGGCAATGCGGATATCTTTTGGCGGACCTTCAGCGTGAAGTTCCACATATTTCTCCAGGCAACCTGCAAAATATTAAAAGAGCCACATCAAGCCAAAAAGGAACAGCACATGAGAAGAACAATCGCTCTACTGTCTGAAGTGATACTATCATTTTTTTCATATTAGTAAACTGACATCCCAACTAAACAGCATGTGTGCTGCAATCAGTATGTGTAGCAATACACAGGTTGAATGTGTGCAGCATGATTCACTTACTTTTAACCATATCCACCTTTTCTGGTGTTGCTGGAATTATTTCAATGCCTGTAGAAAGGCTGCGGCACGCCTGGCCCATCAAGCTGCGATTGGCAGCTTCAGCAATGAGCCAGAAGTACTGTGCTTCAAGGCAACATATTCTATCGGTGTTGTCCTTTATGCCCAATTTTGACCTGCACGAAAATATTTAAGAAAGTATTAACTCTTTTTGAACAATACGGTCACACAGATGCACTCAAAGGTGTGTAGACAAGAATTATAATGCAAACCTTTGCTGCCCATAGGTGTAAGACAATCAGCAGCAAAGTAAAACAGAAATGCACACACAAAAGTAAATTTAAGGATGATTTTTATGTGTGCAAACCAGCTCCTCTGCCATCTGCCATTTATATAACAGGAATTCATTACTCTGCTACATCAGCAGCACTGCCCCAAATTAAAGGACTGCTGTCATCATGTGGCCCATGGAGACAAATGTTGGCATCAACCCTGATGCAAGGACTTCCATTGATAAACACTACATTTTCGTTATATTTACTACTGCTCAGGGATGATAGTGATATGAACTAAACTTTTCACCTATGCAGACATGCGCAAAATGACCTCCCAACCATTCACATAAGATTATTTCTACACATTTCACCAAACTAAAAGAAATGAAAATTAATGGTAGTTATCTCTCAATAACAGAAAAATGTGCGCTTTTCGCATGAAACTATAAGCTTGATAAGTTGTATGTAATGTCACCTGGCCATCAGCTACTCTAAAAAGGCCCTCCAGCACTGCAAGGTCAGCTGCAGGCGCTGCCTCTACTGCCACTGGCACCTGGTGAACTACAGTCCGTGCGTGGCTTGGGACAGGGTACACCATTGTTCATTCCTTCATAGCATGTTTGAAGCCACTGACATTGCTGCTTACAGGACCCTACGTATTCAAGGCTTTGTAATCACAAGCACCGTAAGAGCTCAGTCATCTCGATGAATCACAACAGTATTATCTGCAATAAAAACGTCATAATATACAGAAATGTTGCTGACATTAAGCGAACCATGCTTTCATACAGTAACACTGAAGCTACCAAGAGTTATCAAACCATCAAATACAGCTATCAATGAGCAACCAGGCAACATCGCTCCCACACACAAACCTCACAACTGCACATCTGCACAGTGCACCTCGAAAAATACTTAGTATGCTTTTTTTCAGCAATTGGTCAACACACATTCTAAAACAAGAGACCTGCACAGGAAGAATGGAAAAACATGCTATAGGTTGGGAAGCATCTACAAAGATGACAATATCAATGCACATATTCCAACAGTGCTTAAGTACACACACCGTGTAGACGGCTACCAGACAGCCCAAATTTTTCCCCCGTTAGTGAATACTTTCACATATGCCACATGGTATGAACTATGAACAAGCAGGCACATGTATCACTTAACAAACGATACTTCACTTCATGTGTAGAACCACCAGAAATTTAAACAATATTAGGCACTTCACTCTGTTGACAGAATCAGAAAAGTACTACCAGCTCCAATATAGGTGACACTTCTAAAGTAATTTAACAAACAGCTCACTCCATGTAATGCCTAATGCAGGCTACAAAGAAAAGAAAATGTTAGAAAATGAGGGCCCAGTTACACCCGCACCTAATTTAAATTGTGAGATGTCTTTGTCAACAATCCATGGCTGTAAAATCTGTCATCACCGATAAACACATTAACGAATGTGGATAATTACATACTTTAGCCCAATTTTCCCTTTACACACTTCTCACTGACATGTGCAGATTTTTGTGCATTTATCAGATGCTAGTAGCACCCGAAATGGTGTAATATTAGTGCTGCAAACAACTGCGATCCAAACTCATTATGCAAGTATAATTATGTTAGCTACCAATGAAAAAGGGCGAAGCAGAGGAAGTTCGAACACATGAGAATAGTAATAGAAATTAATTGCAACAGCCGTCATATGTGAACCTGCAAACAGGAATAACATATGACTCAAGTGTTGCTTTTTTTTTGAAGGATGTTTTTTATAGCTAGCCAGCTCAAGAGCTATGTACTGTTAAGTGAAGATAGCATTCACTACCCCATACCTCTGTAATTGTTCACATTTGTCACAGATTGGAATGAAATATAATGAATATATGTCAATGAAAGTTTCTCCGAAGTAAATTTGTCCTGTATTAAAGTTGTTTGCTTCATGAAAGGATGACGAATGGAATTATGACAACAGCAAGCCTGAGATAGTCGGATGAATTCATAATGAAATAAGGCAAGGCAAGCAAGCATGGATGCACCAGAGCTAGACAACACAAACACTACAGAAAAGGACAGCACAAAAATTATCTGCAGATGCTTCACATTAAAAATGCCAGCACTTTGAAAACACTGCAGTCTACACCTGGCCCTTCTTTAAGTGATCCAAATGCTTCCAAATAGCTTCTGAATGAACCCATTGACTTATCATCCAGAAGCTGTTTGCAAACACTTGACTCCTTCCAGACAGGCCGAGATGCCCATTGCAGTTTTTCAAATTCTGGAAAGTAGAATGGAAAGGCATGTGCGGTTTAGTGCTGTGCCATCTTCTTTTATATTTTTTTTCGTCAGCATTTGTGTTGTCTACTTCTCATGGTCAGTGTTCGCCTGCCTTACTTAGTCATGAATTCATACAGACTAGCTCAGCATTTTGTTGCTATAGTTCCATTGGTCTTGCCTTCGTGAAGCAAAGAAATTCAGGGAAGATTTGTTTCAAAGAAACTTTCATTGACAGATTCAGTATCTTTCGTTTCTATCAGTGACAAATGTGAAGAATTACAGAGGTAGGTGGTAGTGAACGTTATCTTCGCAAAGCGATGCATGGCTCCCGAGCTGGCTAGCTATAAAAACTGCCTTAAAAGAAGCTTCTTCATGCTATCGCTGTTTACAGATTCACATATCATATCAGTTGTTACAATTTCTTCCTATTGCTACTGTCATGTGTTCGAACTTCCTCAGTTTTTTCCTTCTTAATAGCAGCTAAAACATTTTGATACCTGCATAATGAATTTGGATTGCAGTTGCTTGCAGCCCTAAAATGGCAGTAGATGCACAAACGCTTGCACACATCAGCGATAACCACAGCAATAGGCACGTTTCGCGAGTCATGTAGTTACACGTATATAAAGCAAGACGATCATGTTCGTGGCAACAATTTCAGGCGCTCTTTCATGGAATGCTCACCCACGATAGCGCGGGCGGACGAGCACTTTGCAATTGTTGCGACTAAGCGACTAAGCTCTGCACCGGCATCGTGCACACGCCAATTTAACGCCACTGGCACCGCACTCTGCACCACGCTACTCGATTGTCTTTGATGTAAGGAGCGCACACAACAATGACAAGGTACAAAGCGCAGCATTCACAGCCACCTACCTTAGTTAAGAAATATGCTGATTCCTGTTTGCGTCGTCCGACGGCCTTGAGGCGCTGTGCCGAGCCGCGTCGTTCGTCCGTAGGTCGAGAAGCGATGTGCCGACCCTCGATGTGTGCGAACGAGAAGGCATTTCCTAGGACCACACATCGCGGAACGTAGAAAGCATTCCGGCACTGCTTCTCACTGATCGCATACACACTGAAAGACGATGTCGCGACGACTCACGTCCCTCGGCGAATGGACGTCAACAAAGGATCTCCGAGGTGTCGACGCTGCCGCCTGCTGCTTTCTCAGTCTATCGCACACCGCACCTCACACTGGCTCAAGAAGGTCCACTGGAGCTAATGAGCACAATGCTAAACATACACCCAGATGCAGCGCAACCAGAAATCGTCCATACGAAAAAAAAATATCGCCCCCACGTTGAACACGACATCCGCAACGCGCCGCCATGTTTGGAAGAAAAAAAAAACACCAATAGCGCGATGGTGGCAACACCACGGGTTGCGGTTTCGGTTTCAAAATTTCAGAGCAGTTGTGATGGTTTCAGTGTAAGAAAATACAGAAACAAATGCTCTGAGGCTAAAAACTGCAAACACAATGTAGTATTTATTTTACATCCCATCCTGTAATTGGAATTTGCCGGAAGCTCTGCAGATTCCGTAACTTATGCGAGCTTGCATTTCGCGACGTTTTCCTCGGCGTCGGTCGAACGTCTTCCGCATGTTGCATGTGTAACGCCAGATTGCATGCGCAACAGTACACAGTTTCCCTGTAGCGCATATTCTGTGCATTATCAGCTGCAGCCAAAATGATGTTATTTAGCAATCAATACGGTTGAGGCGTGCGTGTGGTGGTAGTACAAATATATTGATTGCTACAAGCAAAAAACAAAAAGAAAAATGAAGAAGAGGACAACGTAGTAGGCATGGTACCCTCGTTTTTGTATTTTTTTTCCTGTGCTGTGCACCATAGCGATTACCTGTATCGCCAACTCGCCCAACCTGCCACTTTATCGATAACGTAGCATTGTATGAAAGCACTAATAACACTGCCATTAATCGCTAATCGCAGTTATATATTTTCATAAAAGAACAAGAAAAAGAGGGCTAACAAGAAACTGCGATAAGCATATACGCAATGTTTCATGACACATTTGTTATCCGCTGCTTTCAATGTGACGCTTATCACAGCCACCCCAACTTGAGCTCTCCATTAAGTCTTAATTTGCAAAATACGGTTCTCTTCAGCATGGCATATTGCCTTCAATGATCTTTCACAGTATCGCCCACTGCTTTCTAGCGTGACACTGATGGTCGGCAAAACTTTCCAGGATTTTACACCATGTGCCACCATCGTTTATACCACCCTCGTCGCCTGCCCGCTGCTTCCCAGCATTTCCACGATGGTGGAAGCAGCCTCCCAGTTCTTCCCAGCTTTGCCCGTCATCCTTTCCACTTTACCCACCTTCCGTACACCATGCCACCCACCATTTCCCTGCATCGTACACTATAACAACCATCCCCCAGTGTAGGGTAGCAAACCGGACTCATGACTGGTTAACATCCCTGCCTTCCCTTCCTTATTTCTCTCTCTCTCTCTCTTTTCCAGCTTGCCCAACATTATTTCCATAATAACCACCATATTTTCCAGCACCCATCATGGTGATTTTTCTGATAGGGCAGCCTTGCTCAATGAGCGGTTGGCGTAGGCAATGGCTATCATCAGTGTCCGCAAAACACTGGAACAGGGCGGCGTCGAGGCCAATTCCACTCTCGTCGGCATGCACTTCCTTTGGGGCACAGGGGTCGGAGGGGTGCAGGATAGGCCCTGAAAAAGGAAGCATTCAGTTGACGAAACTACGAATCCCATACCGCTGTTCATGTGAAAGGCTTGCTCTCGCAGAGTAACGAATTATAGGGCAGGCAATACGGGTAGAGTTAGGCACAAAACATGGGAAGTACGAACAAAGACACAAGAAAGTTCTGAATTCGATCCTGCGGCGAATAGAAGAGGTCAGGATGCGTTCTGTATAGCCCTCCTGCACAAAATCAAACAATGATGCATGCTCGCTTAGAACGGTGCAAAGGGCTTGAAGCTCCGCTGAAGACATTGATTTTATTAACCCACTTCCGTAACTCAGCTGCGGCCAAACCCATCTTTTCACCAAGGGCTACTAACTTCTCAACATCCATTGTGCCCATCCACAATATCTAGCCGCGTGCACAAATATCTGCCTATACCTCGCATTTATCACCAATTAAAATGCGCAGCGCGCGAACGAAGCCTGCCTTCTGAATAGAGCCATAACTCACGCATCCTTTCTCATTCGCCGTTTTTCGTGCCGATGACCCCAGCCTGAGGTCAGGTCGGTGGGCGCCCGAAGCCGCAAAAGGGTGAACCCACGAGGCTTTGCTCCCTTCCGTGCAGCGATGCATCCACCTCAAGATGAACCGTTGCGAACTAGCTCAAGTCTCGGTTCTAATGGTACATTCTTCATCCACGAGTTTTGATGGCGGGTCTTTGTCAAATGGCTTACAACCATTTGCGAAAACGTAACACGTTTACAGGGATAGCGGGGCCAGCCTATATGCTTGTGCTTCTTGCGACATGTAATCGCTGAAACCATCTCCTATTAATGAACATTTTTATGGAACATGAAGACCGCTGGAGGCAAAGGGGCGCGTAGCTGAAGATGACCGACGAATCCACTTACATTGATCGCGCCGTCTAATTTCCCGGTGGCGGCGTTTACGAGGCGCTCTGAAATTGATAGGAGTAGTAAGACGATGCGGACATCCCACTTCGGAGGTATCACAGGCTGTCTACGTGCAATACTGTCGCAGAAGTCGTGATTGTGATTCGCGTTCATTGGATAAATTGGGTGCCTCTCAGGAGGCGCGAAGTTGTAGGGATCAAGGAAACTGGCGGTGAAGGACGTGTCACCGAAGTCACAGGGAACAAAAGGCTTTGGTTGCCGCGGAGTGGCAATGGCAATGGCATCACGTTGGTCAAGTTGCTAGCGCACGATTTGCGGAATTAGAGAAGCAAGGTACGATGGAGTTGGTAGTGCTGGCACATGGTTAACACTAGGGAAGTTTGTGACGCCGGTAGGCCACCGAAATTTCGTGTGATATGCCGAGATTTCAGCTCCTCACATCTCTGGTAGTGCAGAATAACATCAGTTACAAACTCCAGACTACCTTTATAAATAAGAAACTGGTACACATTCTCGGGGATCCCTTTAAAGAGGAGGGCACCTATGTCATCTTGTGTCACCTGGGCATCCGAGAACATTGCACATCTAGAGAACTTCCTCGGGAGGTCTGCAGGTTTCTCCAGTAATTTAGGCGTGTTGCACGTGGCTTAGCGCTGCACGCTTTGTCTTCATTAATTCTATATGCTAGTAGGTGCTACATTGTTATACACTGCATAATTACTAAACACATGTTGCGCATTACCGCAAGGCCCGGGTTGTGCACTACGGAGATTATACACACGAACTTTAGGGATTCTCGCACGTGATGTGCATGGCACATATATAAGGTTCGTGACGTACAGACTAATCATTAATATTCATCACACATTTATGCCCTACGATCCAAATTTTTGTACACATCATGCGGACGAGTCGACCAGGGATAAAGACATGAGAACGGAATTAAGGAACCAAAGTAGAAGTTGGAATGTGGTTCGCTAATCAGTTCAGAGGTGCGGAAAGTGTAATGAGAAAGCAGACAGGGTGAAAAAAAGAAAGCACAAAGAAAGCGAAAAAAATGCACACATGGGAAGATATTTCCGGTTATACATTTTGAAATAGACCGGTCGCCAGCAAGAACACTAGTAGTGCTTTCGCTGCCTTCGTAATAAAATTGAACACCGTGCTACAAATTCACACAGTTCGGACGCAAGAAGTCTGATTAGTAAATGGAGTCTATGTGACCAGGTAATCTTACTAATATCTCCTTTACAAGATTTTAGGAAGACCTACATACCATGACATAACAAAAACGTCATAAGTTAAGGTACGACCATGAGTTAACTGAGGGGGGACGGCAGAACAACATAGGTAGATAGATAGATAGATAGATAGATAGATAGATAGATAGATAGATAGATAGATAGATAGATGTGATAAAGGATGCTTCGCATTTAATATTTATATATATCCATTTAGTGTGAGGCTGCATGCAGTCGTGACTTTTCACATCTGTGTCATGCAAATCATCGTTTCACGTCGATTCTCACCTACGCATGAGATGTAGGAAGTTTTCCAATATTTTTTTTATAGACTTCGGTTTGCTGATGATGCTAACTTCTAAATGCAACACTACTTTGCAGACGAAACTACTTGGATCAAAGAAGTTGAGGAAGCAGCGAAGCTAATAACTAATACCACATGTGTGACAGTAGAACGGACATATAATATAAGGGACCATGATGTTATTATCAACGGTGCTAGAAGCTACTATAGTGTTGACGACCAGTAAGTACTGTTTTAAAACATTTCTAGCCACACTGCAATGCTACGTCACTCCTACCTCAAGCTGTCCTCAAAGTTGAGAACGAATGCTGGGTGTAAGTGCTCGTTGTTCTTGGCGCGTAAAGAAACATATGCTTTGCAACGAAGGTTTTAGTCTCTGACCATTCGATCAACCGGTTTATTATTATTATTGTAAAGAAAGTACAATGCTCTGCTTCCAGTTACATAGATGGGACGACAGAACTAAATTTTGGAAGCGGTCTCTACGCTATAGTTTTATTTATATTAGCTTATAAACAGATTATCAATTAACACACACAGGAAGAAAATGCAAGAAGAGAGACATGAATTATACACTCCAATATAATATAAAGCCGAAATCTGACACAGTGAAACAAATACAAATATGCTCTGTTAAACTGAGAACTGTCCATAACATACTGGCGCCGTGACAGGGAAAAAAGTCTGAATGGATGATGATGAAATGATGTCTTCATAATCCTTCGTTTTAGGCATTTCAAGAAATAACCAGAGAATTCATGTAATAGATCTTACATATGGTAAACCCATAATAACTTGTATATCGAGGACTCTGTTCAACACTGCTTGAAGTGTTGAAATTGTACTTATTGTCTATCGAATTTTAAAAAAAATTCTGCTTAAGCATTGCCCTACGGGAAGGAATTTGAATGTCAACGTTATCATATTTATTCAGTGTAAACGAGTGATAATGAATTACGACGTTATTATTATACTGCTCGAGATTACGTCGGTAGGGGGGCCTGGCGACGGTTGAGTACCTGAAAGACTTTCAGTCGTTCAAATGCCGTTTACGACTCACTCCTACACCAGAACAGGAACTGGCCTCCCTGGTGAAGTACTTGGCCCCCACCTGCCACACGATGTATGCAATTAAACCCTTGCCCTCAGCGTCCAGCAGCTGCAGAACATCTGTCCACGGCGGCGGTCAGCTCTGTGAAGCAGCAGAGGACAGTATTATTCACTGTACCAGGACGGGCCTTCACTGGAAACTACACACTGGAACGTTCAGTGCAAGATACCTCTACAGCGAAGCTAGATTAGCGGAAGTACTCGAGGAACTAGAGGGAGTTAGTCGGGACGTCATTGGCCTTAGCGAAGTTAGGAGAGCAGGTAAGGCCTTAAACAATGGACATGTCCTCTGCTATAGAGGATTACCCTAAAAGAGAGAATATGGCGTTGGGTTCCTAATTCACAAAGATATAGCGGGCAACGTAGATCAATTTTACAGCATCAACAAAAGGGTAGCATGCGCCGTAATACAACTGAATAAGCGGTAAAAACTTAATACAGGGACATGCGCCAACAACGACGACGAACAAGTTGAGCAGTTCTACGAGGATATCGAATTAGGAATTAAAGAAGTACGGACACAATACACAGTAGTCATGGGGGATTTCAATCCAAAAGTAGGAACAAGACAAAATGGAGAACCGTGGGGTAATGCTAGTAGAATTTGCCGAAAGAAACCGATTCCGAAAAATGAATACGTTTTTCAAGAAACACAAGAATAGGAAGTGGACGTGGAAAAGCCCTAACGGAGAAATAAAGAATGAAATCGACTTTATAATGTGCGAGCAACCAGGTATAGTTCAAGAGACAGAAGTAGTGGGGAAGATAAAATGCGGCGATCACAGATCAGTAAGGGCAAAGATTGTACTTGGAGAAGTACGAGAGAAGTACGAGCAATACAACAAACCTCTTTATATGGCGTTTATCGACTACGAGAAAGCATTTCACTACGCAGAAATACAAGCAGTTCTAGAAGCTTACGTCGACAAGGGGTACCTGGCGTATACGTGAAGACCATAAACAACATATACCAAGATTGCACAGCCACACTACACCTTCATGAGCGAAGCAGAGAAATTCCGATTGGGAGAGGTGTGAGACAGCAAGATACAATATCCCCGATCCTCTTCACTGCATGTTTAGAGGAAATGTCTAAACGCCTAGACTGGGAAGGAAAGGGATTTCGAATAGACGGAGGATATCTAAGCAATTCAAGATTTGCAGACGACGTTGTGCTCTTTAGCAATGATGGTGACGAACTACACAACATGATTGAAGCAGCGAAAGTATGAAAATGGGATTAACATGAGTAGGCAAAAGACCAAACCTATGCTCAATAGCTTAGCTATGTAACAGGAATTTAAAATCAACAATGAACCCTTTGAATGTGTAAACAAATATGCACACCTGGGACAGTTAATAACAGGCACTCCTACCCATGAAAAGGAAATTCTCCGCAGAATAGGGATGGGCTGGAGCGCATTCGGAAGGCATTACGAAATCATGACTGGAAACTTACCACTCTCAGTAAAGCGAAAAAGTATTCAATCACTGCATTCTCTCAGTAACAACTTAGGGTGCAGAAACGTGGAGGATAACGAAAAAAAGTAGAGGTCAAGCTAAGGAGCAGGCAACGTGCAGTGGAAAGAAAAATGATAGGGGTAACGCTAAGAGATAAAAAAAAACGAGCGGCACAGCTCAGAGAACAGACAGGAGTTGCCGATATTATTATATAATTAATGGAAAGAAGTGGATCTGGGCAGGACATGTCTTGAGGAGGAAAGATAACAGATGGACAGTAACATCGACGGAATGGATACCAAGAGAGGGGAAATGCAACAGAGGCAGGCAGAAGGTTAGATGGAGTAATGAAAATAAAAGATTTGCGGGCATAAACTGGAACCAACTCGCTCAGGAACGGGTATATTGGAAATCGTTGGGAGAGGCCTTCGTCCTGCAGTGGACCTAAACATGCTGCTGCTGCTGCTGCTGATGATGATGATGATGACGATGATGATGATGATGATGATGATGATCAGGTGTGGTAGAACCTGCCATATCCAGAATAATTTGACAAAACTCTAAGCTCGTAGAACTCTATTCTCATCAGCCAGGATTGGCTTAGAAAGCATATGTCCATTGTGATCTTTCCTAGGCACGTCTTGTATATATTGCATCCGTAAAATAAATATTCCATACGGAAAAGTAATAATAACATGGATATTGAGGATTGCGTTGGATACTACTTGCAGTGTTGAAATTCATCTGACTCTCTGTGTATTGAATATTTAATACAGGGTAAACCAATTGTATAGGCTCGTAAATTTGAGAAAACTCAGAAATTCGCAGTTTAAAGTGAAAGAAGAAGCAATGAATGTGGTAACAATGCAATATATATTTTACAAAGGGTAGCACCTTTAGGGCAACCTGATTTTAGCGAACCTGGCCTTATTAATTAAGTATGAAGAGGTGCTTAGGCATGACGAGCCTCGTACGAGGCGAATCATTGACCACGACATGCCGCTAGCACACGGTGCGAAACGGCGCCCGTAGGCAGGCCGTCAAAGGTGATTTACGGACCATGTTGCTGCTCTACGGTTAATAGTGCGTGTGTGCCAGTCTATGAGAATTGGTCGTCGCATCGCATTATATGATCCGAAATACCGTCTCAGCCGAATTTTGGATTGTCCCCCTTTTTGGTATTGCGCTCCCGACTCATACTCTGTCGCCCGTCTCATAAGTAACAGGCTTGTGATGTACATTATACCGAGCAGCGTTGTAGACTTCCTAGTGCTGTATTTGGAGGCTTGCGAGCTGCACAGCTTCTTCTGCGCATTGCGTAAATACCTCGGCATCCATGTAAATGTCGTCTGACTCGTGTGGCAATATTGCAGAGTATCGTCGTCACTTCCTGTTTATGTACAAAAGTGAATAGTGTCATCCGAGGGGTCTGCTGCTTAGATAAGCAAACTTTATATAAGGCAGAATCTCGTCCTAGTTGTGTGCTCATATCCGCATACACTGAAAGCTTGTCTTCGAGACTTTTCTTTAGGCGTTCAGTCAGTTTTTTGGTTTGGGGGTGGTAAGCCTTTGTCTTTCGATGAGTCGTGCCACTGAGAATCAGGGCATGAGATAAGAGTGCAGCCGTGAATGCGGTGGCTCAGTGAATTATGATTATAGTTGGGGCGGCATGTCTAAGCATAATGTTTTCTACTGGGGCTAGCCCTGCGGGTATGCCTCTCTGGATAGCCAGCCTTCTTTTCGCTGTCGCGAGCCATGCACTCATTCTTTGCAGTTGGCCAGTGGTTACCAGAAATAGACCTAGGAAATGGGCCGCAAAAGTACTTTGCGATCGATGAAACGTGAGTTGCGGGCATTGAACGGTATATAGCAAACCGCCGGCTTCGTTGGAGGTCCCCTGCATTGTCGAAAATCCAGGCAAATCCGGACCTGATGTTCTATGGCAGCGGTGAGCCTTGACCATGAAACATCAAGTTCGAATTTGCCGGCATTTTCTTCACATTGTGTTCAGTTTTCCCTTCCACAGTTACATACCGTAAGTGACCTCATTGTGAAATGCTTGCCATACTTCACTACGAAGGGCAGTTAGAACGATGAGCAGATAGCGGGATCCGTTTATGAGAAGTTTATATTGTGTAGCGCTTTCTCCCTTTAAAACGGTAATATTCCTCTTGTAAGAAGCCTTAGGTGCGGCGCGAGTACGTCTGTCCAAGAAATTAACTGAGTCAAGTAAGTTCTGGTCGTCACGTAGCTGTGCTGCCGTGCACGTGCCGCTAAGATCGAGGAATACTGTTTCCTCTTCATTGGAGGAAAGCGAAAGCGACATTGTGGAGGATCAAGACAAGCAGTCGGCGTCGGTGTGGCGCTTTACCGACTTGTGCATGATTGTCATGTCAAACTCTCGCAGTCTAAGTCTCCACTCTGCTTGTCACCTGCACGGATCTTAAATATTTGTGAGCTTGCAGAGCGAATGGTTGTTGCTGTTAACATTGAAGGGCCGGCCGTACAAATAGAGACGAGATATCGTAACAGCCCATGCAATGACAAGGCATTCTTTTTCAGTCGTGGTGTACTTGGCTTTGTGTGCATTCGTGCCACTGCACAAGCACAGCTTCGAGGCGAACATTGCTTGCATCAGTGTGAAGCTTCGTATAAGCTACCTCATCAAAGTGTACAAGGACAGGCGACGTAGTTAAACTGTTGGGCAAGCCTTAAATGCGCTAGCTCTTCATCGCCCCAAAAAAGCGACATCATCTCTCGTGAGGCGAGCTGAAGGCGGCGCAGTTCGAGATGTCCCGAAAGCGCCCGAAGGCTTTGTTATTCGATGCTGTGCCATACTGTGCGACTGCGAGCATTTTTCGAGGATCCGGGGGAACCCACTGCATGACTGAGGACATGGCCGTGAAAATGTAGCACCTCAAAGCGGACATGAAATTTTTCTGGCTTCAAGGTGAAGCCAGCGGACCATATTCACTGCAGAACCACATCAAGCTGTTATAGGTGTTCTTCAAATGTTGCTGAAAAAATATGATGTCGTGGAGATAGATTAAGCAGGTTTTTCACTTTAGCCAAGAAAGTACGATGTTTAAAAGACATTGAAAAGTAGCAGGTGCAGAGCATAGCGCGTAAGACAAAACTTTAAATTCTTATAACCCATGTGATGTGACAAAGGCGGTTTTCTTATGATTGCATGGTCTACCTCAATTTGCCAATACCGTAATGTCAAGCCCATTCAAGAAAAGTAAACATCCTTTCCAAACCTATCAAGTGAATAGTCTGCGGGCAAGTTGGTATATGTCTTATTTTTTGTCACCTGTCTCAAATTTCAGTAATGCACACCAAACCATAGGCAGCCATTCTTGTTGACTAAAACTACAGAGAAACCCGGAGTCTCTGGGAAAGTTGAATTAAGTCGTCTTGGAGCATTTTGGCTACCTGCTGTTGGATTCCCTCACCTTCTGTTAGGGCCGCACGATAACTGTTATGTGCATTGGTATCGCTGTGTGCTCTGTGATTATTCCGTGCTTCCCAAGTGGCGTCCGACCAACTCTTCGCGTCGACGCACAGCAGTCATGGAATTCAGCTAATAGCGCAATGTGTCGTTCTCGCTCGAGTTGCGGCAGGATAGGGCATAGTAGAAGCATAGGTGCCGGGTTTTGTGCGTGGGTATGTTCAAGTAACGAAAAGCCGCCCGGAACATCGGCTACATCGGTGACATAATGGGTACAGCAGTGCCCTCTGGTTAAGTGCCGTCAATTTATGATAATAAGTTCATTGCCCGTTGATGACAATTGCGGTTCCTCGTGAAACTGATATATCGCACTTAAACAATAAAGGAGCGATGTGTGCTGGAAATCCTTAACAGTCAGACGGTGCCTCACATGCAGCCGAAACAACGATGCATGAAGAAAGCGGGACGACCATGGCGTTTTCTATTACGTGAAATGAGTTGTTTTGCGAAATGAGGACTCTTCTGGAGTGTCCTAGAAAGTTAACTCAGGGCTCTTCTGGAATGCTAGCAATCGGTTCGGACTGCTAATTATGTCTCCGTATTTTTTTAACAAAATTCATGCCTATTAATAAATTATTACCATATGCTGAAGGAACGACGAAGGCGGCCATCACAGAAGAATCGCCTATCTTGACTCTGACGGTCCAGCTTCCGGCAGGCATAAGCTATCGGCCACCTGGCCTTCTAATATGCGGTCTTGTCAACTCAATTTGATCTTTCTTGAGGCAGTCTTCTAGCTCTTGAGTGGTTCTCGAATAATCGGCTCCAATGTCGACTAAGGCAGTCACTTGCTACCTGCCAACTGAAACAATAACATCTGTGCTCGCGATTTTGTTGGTAACAGAGTTTCTTGCCTTCACGGCGTTCGTTGAGGAAACTCGCGTGGGAGGTTCGGCGGAGTCATGGTTCGCAGTGCGCATTACAGGAGGTCTTGAAATGCCCACGTCGTCGCGCCGTAGAGTGTAGTCGTCGCTGGTACGTCATCTATCTTGTCATGACCGAAGGGTGGAAATGACGCGTCTCGATACCACCAATTGCAGGAAAGATAGCCGTCACCTCGACAGATATAACAAATAGGGGCTTAGCCACAGTGCGCAATTCATCCACTCTCCGACTTTGCGAGCGCCTCCTAGATTCGATTTGCGCCGGCGACAAAAATGCAGCGGAAGGTGCCTGCCTTGGCAGAAAAATCACCAACGTGGGCGCTCGAGAATATAGGGCTTGTAGTGAAAATAAATGTGGACATGTTGGAAAACATAGTGGTTATAGTGCAAGATGCAGGGAGGTGGCGCGTGGTATGGTGTACGAAAGGTGGGCAAAGTGGAAAGGATGACGGGTGATGTTGGTCAGTACAATCGAGATATTCAGAAGAACAGGTGGCTCCTTCCACCATCGCAGAAATGCTGGGAAACGGCGCGTAGATAACTGGTGTGGTGTGAATGGCGGTTTACAAACCTAGAAACTGTTGCCCACCACTATGGCATGGTAGTGGCGACGTGGTGGGCATACGATGAAAGATCACTCATGATGCATCTCCTTCAGTTACGACAATTTCCAATTGCAGGATGGTATGTAAAAATGCATTGCATTGGCGGTTTTTAGCTTCAGGACATTTGTTTCTGTAATTCCTCACACCAAAAGCATACCAACTTGACCGACATTTTCAAACCGAAACTGCAACCCATGGTGTTGCCACGATCGTGCGATTCCTGCTTCCTTCTTTTTTTCAAAACATGGCGGAGCGCAGTGGTTGTGTTCAACGTGGTGACAAAATTTGTATCCGTACGGATGGTTTCTCGTTGCGCTGCATCTCGTTTTCTGTCAAGTGCAGTGGACCTTCTTGGGCCAATGTGAGGTGCGGTGTGCGACAAAATGGGAAAGCAGCAGCCGGCCTCCATTTGCCCAAGGATGTGAACCCTCACGACACCCTCCTTAGAAATTAGTGCGCTTCAAGAAGAAGCAGCGCCGGCGCGCTTTCTCCGCACCGTGACGTGTGTTCCTAGTGAATGCCTGGTCGTTCGCGCACACCGAGGGTCGGCATATTGCTGCTCGACCTACAGACGTACAACGCCGCTGGGCAGACCGCCTCAAGGCTGTCCGACCATTCGAAGTGGCATCAGCATGTTTCTTAACTGAGGTAGGTGGCTTTGAATTCTGCGCTTTGTGTCCCGTCACTGCTGTGTGCACTGCGCCATTGTGGCCTAGTGGCTATAGTACTCCGCTGCTGATCGGAACATCGCGGGATCGAATCCCGGCCGCGGCGGCTGCATTTCGAAGGAGGTGAAATGATGAGGCCCGTGCGCTTTGCGATGTGAATGCACGTTAAAGCACTCCAGATAGTCGTAATCTCCGGAGCCTTCCGGTACGGCGTCTCGCATAATCAGAGCTGATTTTAGGACGTTGAACCCCACACATGCAATAATTACTGTGTGCGCTCTTGGCAGCAAGCAATATGGAGTAGCATGGTGCAGAGAGCGGATATAGTAGCGTCCAAGTTGCGTATGCATGATGTCTGTGGAGAGCGTAGCCGCATCAGTTGCAAAGTGCTGGTATGCCTACGCTAGCCTGCATGAAAATTGCGCGAAAGTGTGCATAAAATTGTCACCACGAGCATGATTGTGCGACGACAAGCTTGTGATACATCCCACTGCTGTGCTTGTCGCCGACATGTGCACTCTCTTTGTGCAATCACTACACTTTTAAGGCTGCAAAGAACTGCGATATAACCTCATGCTGGTGTGAATATGTGCTAGCTGAAACTAAAAAGGAGAATACCGAGCAAGGTCGAACACAGGACACTAGTAATAGCAATAAATTCCAATAGCTCATGTGGAATACGAATCAGAAATCAGCAATAACTCGATTGAATGTTCTTTTTTTCGCAAAGCAGTTTTTCATAGCTGGCCAGCTCAGGATTTATGCATTGCTTAGTGAATATAAATTTCGCTACCCCCATATCTATCTGTACGAATTCACATTTGTCATATATGGGAATATAATTTAACTAATATATGTGTCCAGGAAATTTTCCCCCAAAATAAGCCTTCCCTGAATTAAACTTGTTTGCTTCACGGAAGGCAGACGAATAGAATTATGGGAACATAAAGCTGGGCTAGTGGTTATGAATTCAAAACGGGATCAGGTTTGCAGGGCAAGCATGGACACACGAGAAGTACACAACACAATTATTGACGAAAAAAAGATAGCACAGCACTTACACTTTCGAGAGCTTTGAAAACTCAACTCTACATCCCGCCATATTTGTAGCGAGTCAAATACTCTCAAATATCTTCTGGATGGCAGGGCGAGATGTAGAGCGCATTTTTTAAAAAATGCAGGAAAGTGTAACTCGATGCACGTGCAGATAATTACTCGGCCGTCCTTCTTTTCGTCAGCGTTCTTGTTGCTTAGTTTCCTTGTGGCCGTGTTTGCCCACCTTACCTTATCTGATTATGAATTCATACAGACTAGCTCGGCTGTCTGTCATAATTTCATTCGTGAAGCTTTCCTGAAAGAAACAACTTTAATACACGAGAACACAGATTCAACATGTTTAATTCTTATCTATTACAAATCTGAAGGATCACCCAGGTATGGGATAGTGTATGCTATGTACACGTAGGAACTCTGAGTGCGCGAGCAGGCCAGCAAAAAAAAAAAGCTTTCAAAGAGAAAAATGAACTCAGTCTTGTGATTGCTGTTTACCGATCGACATATCATATCAGCTCTTGCAATTTTTTTCCAGTTACTGATGTTATGTGTCCGAACTTCCTCAGTTTAGCCTTTTTAATGGCGCTAGCACGTTAATATTCCTGCAAAATGAGTTTGGAGCGCCGCTTGCAACACTAAAATCACGCCATCTACAGTGCTGCTAATATGCAATGAATGCACAAAGCCTGCCCATGTCGACGAAATGTCGACAAGGACGTTGCATCACAATTGAAATTATGGGCGGGTGTAAATGGGTTTTCTTTAACATTATTTTTGCTTGTGCCTGCGCTAGGCATGACGTGGGGTGACCTGTTTCCTAAATTGATTTTGAAATGTCACTTGTATTGGACTCGTACTGCATTTCTTATGCTTTCGATATAGTGAAGTGCCTAATATTTCTTGAACTATCTGTTGGTGCTACACTCGAAAATGAAGTGTCTTTCGGCAACTGATACATGTGCCCGCTTGTTCATACCGTGTGGCAGCATGTGTGAAAGTATTCACATGAATAACAGGGAACATTTTTGCTCTCAGGTACGGTGTATATACTTAAACAAAGTAGGAGTGTGACCGTTGACACTGTCTTGATTTTGTTGCTTCCGAACCGCTATAATGCTTTACCCATTCTTCCTATGTAAATCTCTTGCTTTGGTGTGTATGTTGTCCCATTACCAAAAGAATGCGAGCTAAATATTTTTATAGGTGCACTGTGCGGATGTACAGCTGTGAGATTGTGCCTGGGTGTGATGTCGCTTGAAACTTGTCAGTCCCTAAATGTGCATACTTTCTTTACAGGTTGGTTTGGTAGCAATACGGCACATTACAAGTAAATATAGTCACATGTTGACACATTATTTTGAATTGCGAGCTAGCGCGTACAGTGCACTGATAATAAATGCTCACTTGCGTACACAAAGCAAAATAAAGTGCTAGCCTTTAGGGTGAGATATCGCAGCTAATTTTTACTTAATCGGGCGGGTAGCGTAAACACTTTCGCATACGTTAGTCTTGGTATTGACTGGGTCAGTCTACAATCCCAGTTATCGTCATCAATCAGGTTGATCATCGATTGCTGTATTTCACACTTTTGCTTGCTTGAGTATGCAAGCTGCACAAGTGTTACTGTATGAACGCATGGTTTGCTTAATATCAGTAACATTTGTCTATATACAGGTCACACTTCTTATTGCAGCAAAGACTCCTAGAAATCATGAGATGAACACGCTCTTAGGGTAGCGTGGTGCTTGTAATCGCATTACATTACACGATGCTGACCAGACTCCGCTTTCTGATGAAGCTTCCGCGAAAGCTTTCAGTGCGTATTTTGCCGCTGTTTTTACACAGGAAGATTGTTCCAATGTGCCATTTATTCCAGATCAACCCTTCCCTTTCATGGCTCCAATCACCGTCACTGCCGAAGGCATCGCAAAACTCATCACGAATCTTAAAGTCTCTACTTCATCAGGCATTGATAACATCAACTCTAAAATACTGAAGAACACTGCTGATACTTCTAGTCTGTTTCTGTCTCCTCTTCAACCAGTCTTTGTCGTCCGGTGAGCTGCCTGATGATTGGAAGAATGGTAAAGTAGTTCCCATATTTAAATCCGATGACAGTCACTCGCCCTATAATTATCGCCCCATAATTATCGACCCATTTAACTAACACGCGTACCCTGCAAACTACTTGAACATATTTTAGCTTCTCATATCTACAATCACCTTGAATCAAATATCTTTTTTTTCTCCAATCAGCATGGTTTCAGAAAAGGCTACTCATGTGACACTCAGTTATTCGAATCCCCGACTGACCTTCACTTTAACATGAACACTAACGAGCAAACAGATTGCCTCTTCCTGGATTTGGCCAAGGCACTCGATACTGTCCCTCATTGTCGCCTAATTTCTAAATTGTCTGCCCTTTGTATCGATTCATTAACCCTGTCTTGACTGCGCAACTTCCTGTCTTCGCGTCGGCAATTTACGGTCGACGACATTTCATCAAAAGTTTGTGACGTCACGTCGGGTGTTCCCCAAGGCAGCGTGGTAGGTCCATTACTCGTTATAATATACATTAACGATTTACCTGCTTATCTTTCATCATCAGTCAGGTTGTTTGCCGACAATTGCGTGATCTACCGCAATATTAAATGTTTTGGTGATCATTCCGTGCTCCAAAGTGACCGAGGCCTAACCTTCAGGTGGTGCCATACTTGGCATGTGTCCCTTAACACCTCTAAATGCAAATTTCTCTCTTTCTCTGGAAAGCGTACTAACTCAGCATTTAACTATACGATTAATAACACCTGAAAGAAGGCGCCCGGCACTTGAAGACGCCGCGACTGGCTAAGCCTACTCAGCTGGGACGGTTCACTTAGCGCGCACCACACAAACCTCAGCGTTTTCTTTCACGGTGACTCGCACTGATGCCGATACGCTCCGCTAAAATCACTCCCCGCGCAGAAAATAGCGTCTGGCAACCTAGGGGAATGGCACGACAGGGGGGTCGTAGTAAGGTTTGAGCCGTGCTACGTGCACTGTTTCACGTCCTCCATAGCGTCGGTCGGAAGGCGGTTCAAGCGGCTCAACGACATAGTTCACTGCAGATGTCTGCGCGACAATACGGTAAGGTCCATGGTAGCGCGAGAGTAGCTTGGTGGAAAGTCCGGGCGTAGTCGATGGTACCCAGAGCCAAACTAGCATCCCCGAAGTATAGTGAGCATTAGAGGCAGAGGCGTCATGTCGGGATTTCTGGCGCCATTGGTCTTGCGCGGTGAAAGAGCGGGCGAGTTTACGGCACTCTTCTGCATATGCAGCTGCTTTGGAAGCAGGTGTCGCTTCAGTAAGATCGGGTCGGTAGGGGAGAATGGTGCCCATTGAGCAGGGGGGTTCACGTCCATATAATAGGAAGAAAGGAGAGATGCCGGTGGTGGTTTGTGGTACAGAGTTATACGCGTAGGTGCGAACGGAAGCACCCGATCCCAATTTGAGTGGTGTTCCGACACGCACATGGCGAGCATGTCGGCAAGGGTGCGATTGAAACGCTCAGTCATGCCGTTTGTTTGGGGATGGTACGCGGACGTGGTGCAGTGAATAATGCGACACTCTTTCAGCAGTGCCTCAATGGCATCGGAGAGGAAGGCATGGCCGCGATCACTGAGCAATTCAGGTGGTGCTCCATATCGCAAAATGCGATTACGAAGAATGAAGCAGGCGACGCCTTTCGCCGTGGCAGCTGGTAGAGCAGACGTTTCGGCATAGCATGTGAGATGGTCTACGGCGACTATGATCCATCTGTTTCCGTCAGAGGTGTTGGGTAGTGGACCATAGAGATCGATTCCGACGCGGTAGAATGGTCGTGCCGGGCAAGGTAGAGGTTGTAGAGGCCGAACACTGCTGTGGGGCGGTTTGTTGCGGCGTTGGTATGCGGGACACGACCTGACGTATTGGCGAAAATATCGGTACATGCCGCGCCAGTAATACCTCAGTCGAAGGCGGGAGTACGTTTTGAATACACCAGCGTGGCCATATTGATGGTCATCGCGGAAGGCTGAGCAGATGTTGGAGCGCAGATGACGGGGAATAACGAGAAGCCGCCTGCGGCCATCGGCGAGATAATTTCGTCGATACAACAAGCCTTCACGCATGACAAAATGTTGAGCCTGACGACGAAGGCATCGCGGGCCGGAGCTATGCGAATGGTTGGATAGGACGTCAAGCAGGGCAGTGATCCAGGGATCCTTGCGCTGTACAGCTGAGATGTCGGTGATGCTAAGAGACGAGGCTGTGTAGGTGGAAGTTGGTGAGTGGAAAAGGTCAGACGGCAGCGGTGACGGGATAGGGCACGAGCGTCAGGTTGTCTGCGTCACGAGCGATAAACAACGAGTTTGTCATATTGCTGAAGGTCTAATGCACAAGGAGCGAGGCTGCCAGTCGGGTCTTTCATAGACGACAGCGAGCAGAGGGGTGGTGGTCAGTAACAACGTCAAATTGGCACCCTTAATGGTAGGTGCGGAATTTGCGAATTGCCCATATAATTGCCAGGCTTGAAACAAACTCGGCAGCGCAAAAAAAAACACGGACGAAGAAAAGAAGGAGACACAGACAGGCCGTGTTTTCTTGCGCTACCGAGATTCTGTCAAGAATGTACCAACTATCCCAAACTAGAGTGTTACTGAATTGCCAGGCATTCTTTCTTCTTTTACAGAACAGTTGCATCTGGTTTTGCGAGGGTGCTACTGGCATTAGCAACAATGTACTAGTCTCAGCCGTTTTTTTGTTGTGCAAGAATGGCAGCAAGACCTATGCTGCTGTCGTTTCTGTGGATTTCAGTAGGCGCGGTAGGATCAAATTGGCGCAACACTGTGGGCGACGTGAGAAGCTGTCAGAGCGTCGTGAATGATCCATCACCATCGGAATTCCAAGCCAAGAAGTGGGCGCTGCCAGAAAGAAACCGAGTCCAAGGGGCGATGATCATAGCGAAGTTACGGATAAAGCGTCGAAAGTATGAACACAGCCCTATGAAGCTTCAGAGCCCCTTCAGTGTAGTGGGCTTCGGGTACTCGAAAACTCGCGTAGTTTTCCTGGGTCTGGCTGAATTCCCTCTTTAGAGATGACGTGGCCTAGAATTGTGAGCTTTCGAGCAGCAAAGTGACAGTTTTTCAAGTTTAATTGCAAGCGCGCGGCTCTGAAACATGTAAGAACTTGCTCAAAGCGAGCGAGATGAGACTCAAAGTTAGTGCAAAATACCACCATTACGTCTAAATAGCGCAGGCACGTGTGCCACTTGAGCCCCCTGAGAATCGTGTCCATCATGCGCTCAAAATTCGCAGGCGCATTACAAAGCCCGAATGGCATTACGTTAAATTCACATAACCCGTCAGGAGTCGCAAAAGCCGTTTTAGCGCGTTCCGCTTCAGCCATCGGCACTTGCCAGTACCCAGAGCGCAAATCAAGCCAAGTGACTTATTCGGCACCTTGAAGGCAATCCAGAGCATCGTCGATTCGGTGCAGCGGATAAACATCCTTGCGTGCGATCTGTTGAATCGGTCACAGAATCGCAGCAGACGGAATCTAAGGCAGCAGCGAAAGGCGAAATAACGACGTCAGCAGCGACAACCACTTTAGGGGAACTGCACCGGGAGATCTTCGGTCGTGGAAGGGAACGGCGACAAGGCGAGTTGTGCACGAGTGCAGTCGACCATCGCGCGATGTGCAGAAAGGAAATCCCAGCCCAGGATAGCATCATGTGACGCATGGGAAAGGACGACGAATTCGATGACGTTGAGTGAGTCTTGAATTAAAACACGAGCGGTACACCTGGCAGAAGGCTTGATGTGCTGCGAGCTAGCTGTACGAAGCGAAATATCAAGAAGCAGAGTAGTCACCTTATTAAGTTTCCGGCACAGCACGTCACTGATAACAGAAACGGCAGCTCCTGTGCGACAAGAGCGTTAGTCACGACACCATCCACAAGCACTACAATCTCATTAGGGGGCGAAAGGTGAGGTCTTGAAAATTTCGACGATGGCGCAGTTCTTGCCTCACGAACTGCGGCTGTTAGTTTTCCTCCCGAGCATGAGTGGGACGGCGACGCATAGGGGAAAGGGAACGGCGACGGGGTGAAGGAGACCGACGGGAGCGGATGTCGGGTTGACGTGCTTAGGAATCCCTCGGTTCAGGGGCCACGTTATGGGCAGGGTCGTGGAGGTCGTAGGCAAGATTTGGAGCGTCGTTTCGAAAATATGGCCGGCGCCGACAAAATCGCGCAACATGACCTGGAATACCGCAGGCGTAACAGATGGGCTTGTTATCCGAAGTATGCCAGGGGTTCACGTGCGGTCTGGGAGACGAAAAGGGTACGTAAGCCGGGTGCACCGGACGTGGCGGGTTGTAGTATTTAATTGCTCCGATGGGTGGAGCCGGCGATGGTTGGGTGTAAGGTCGGGTAAGGGCGTCCGCGTGCGTCAGCTGCACAGGCGTAGCTTTCGGAAGAGGCTCAGCAACTTGTGCCTGGATGACGCGACGTAGCGGCTGCTCGAGCGTGGTGGGAGGTTCGGTGACAGAGGCCAGGAGAGAGAGCTGACGAGCAACTTCCTCACGAACGTACTGCTTTATGAGTGGCATCAAGGTGGCGTAGTCAGCACAAGTACTTGTGGAGTCCAGCGCGGAGAGGTCTGCTGCTTTCATATTAGAGCGCCGTGTGCGGAGACGCTGCTTACGCTGCTCGTCAATGCTTTGGCAAAGCTCAATAACTCCATTAACTGTCTGAGGGTTCTTGGCCATGAGCATATGAAAGGCGTCGTAATCTATGCCTTTCATGATATGGCTTATTTTATCAGTTTCAGGCATGCTGGTATTGACCCGCATACAGAGGTTGATAACGTCTTCAATCCCTACTGAAACCTTCCGTATGGTCGTTCCAATAATTACATATATTTCCGTAAGGCTCATATCAAAAAATATGGAAAATATACGGCATGTATATGGAAAACTTATGGACTTTGTATGGAAATATGGAATTATTGGAATGCGGAAAGGGACTTTTTCAGTAAGGATGTAGCTAGTGAAGGTCTCACCGGCTTGCTGAGCTCGTCAACGCAGGCCGTGTTCAGCACGAAGCTTGCGGACGGCCGGCCGTCCGAAAATAAAACCCGGGTGTGTTTAAGGCGGACCGCGTTGTAAAATCTGATTCGTGGTCGTTGAACCACAAGCTGGCCACTTCAGTAAGGTAGAAGACGACGTGAGTCAGCTTGACTGGGACATCCCACTTGTTATTCGCACTAACGCGTTCGTAGTCTACCAGCCAATCTTCAGCGTCGCGATCGCCGGTGCCACTGAAGACTTGGGGGTCACGCTGTCGGAGCGCACCAGAGCACACTACAGATGGGCCGGTAGGAGCTGCATTAGGGATGGTCGATCAATGTTTTTAATCGATTAATCGTTCATCGATTAATTGCTTTCGGTGTAATGTTTTAATCGATTAATCAAAATTTTTTATAAGCGCTTGAAAAATGATGCCTTGCTTTTGAGAAGCGTTGCTTGTGTTTGATAGCGCCAGTATTTATCCGACGCGCTAGAGATCACATGTGCACATTAGCGGCTGCGTGAAAATTCGCACTTTCGCCCACTGAACACAGGGAGCCCGTCGTCTTTTGATGATGTCAAGGATCCAAAATTCCGTGGGTGGTCATGATCCAGGGACAATTCGGCAGCAGGTCGTATTTCCTGGAAGTCTCCCTACTAGAGCGAACCGAAATTGGAGGCGCTTTGGGCGACCACACTGGTTGGAAAGTCGCACCGGAAACATGCAGTGTCGCCGAGGGCGAGTAAATTCCGAGAAAGGTAAAAAAAGAGGAGACGAGGACTAAAGGAAAGTTAAGGACGCTCACTCTTGTAGGGACGGCAACAATTCTCGGTTTGTCCGTTAGATATTGTGGAAGCACTCGATAATACTATAACCATGAACTGACGTGATCTCTCCCTTGTGGTCACTCATGCCAGATTGCACAGCAGCATACCGGTGTCAAACCGGCGATCAGTGCAGGGCATCTGTGGGAAATATAGTGAAATGAGTTTTTCCTCCCGGCTAGAATCAACGGCAGCTGTGCCAGTACACTGCAAAGGTTTCACCTGGTCGCCGACTTAGCTCGGCGCTACACGCACCTTTTCAGTCGCGCGTACAGCACGAACTGTGAACGCTGTCTGTTGTATCGGAGATTATAACACATATAGTATTTCGCGACTGTCCTCCATTCGTGCCACACCAGTAGACAGCGGCCTCTAGGCTGGCTGACAGGGGAGTACAAGCAACGGTTAAAAGCTGTATTTCGCTCGAAATTGGCGACCATACAGGATTACCAAATGCTACAAGGTCATTTTTTGAATAGAAATGGATTGGATACGAGACGTTTGGTATACCAATGCGGAAAGTTGCGCATTATGAAAAGCGACTATTAGACTTAAATATAGCTAAAGCGGTTTCTCTCCATTAACCGATAATTAGACCTTTTTCATAAACCTCGAGCGCGTTTCCCTGCCCAGCATATTCGCCCTACTAATGGTGGCCCCTGTCACGTTACAAGTGGAGGCTGGGTCCCAGTTACACGTGCTGGGGTTTGACTACTATGAGTGTTTATGTCAAGGGAGCTGTGCCTACATTTTCCGCGTCATACCACGCTGCTTTGCAGAGCTTAATTGCTGCCATATGTTGGGCTAACCGCATTGCAGGGAAACTAGCATTACAGTTATCAAAGGGTATATAGGCGTTAAGGCGGACAGCTAGGCTAGTTGGTATCAAGCGTAATGAAATATGATTACTAGCGTCCATGTCCCCTTTGCACAAGCAGTCATGTCTTATTATGTATATACGGATCATTCATTCTTATCCCCATCATCATGCTCCATCGCTATTTTCCCTTGCTGCGTTGTCCCCAAAGTAGAGTAGAAGGCCGGGGCGTACTAGATCAGGCTAGCCTCTCTACCTTCCAATAGATTATCTTTCTTTCTTTCAATGGTGACAAACAATCTTTGTTTCACTAAGGAGTAAAATACAACGGCAATAAGAACTGAACCGGTCAATAAATAAGCAGCGCATATTACAATGTGGCACTTACGCAAGAAGCAAGAAAAATCTGGGGGTTAAATAAAACGGCGTAGGCGATGGAGATCGGCAAGAGTTCATTTCTATCCGTATGGGATATGGCCGCCTGCGGCTCCGGGCTCCTCCTACTTGCGCAGAAATATGCGCTCGACATCTGCGTCTTGGCGTCGCGCGCCTCGCAATCATGCGCTCCGGCCAAGGGGCGGTGCTGGGGCTCTGGGGAGGGTGGGGGGCGTAATAGCTTAATCGAAGGGGTTTAATCGATTAATTCGATTAATCGAAAGGGCGAAATCGATGACGATTAATCGATTAATCATGTACATTTAATCGATTAATCGATTAATTGTTAATCGATTTTACCATCCCTAAGCTGCAGGCGAGGGTCCGGGGTCCTCGGCCATTTTGGGAGCAGATGGCAGTGTGGGCTGCGAAGCTCCAGGACGCCGAAGAGGGACTACCCAGCACGCTTCCACCAATTGAAACAATGCGTGTGACACTTGAAATCTAGCGACACTTGAAGACGCTGCGACTGACTAAGCCTACTCAGCTGGGACGGTTGACTTAGCGCGCACCACACAAACCTCAGCGTCTTCTTTCACAGTGACTCCGCACTGATGCTGATATGCTCTGCTACACAACACTGTTTTGGCTACCCCATCGTACAAATATCTCGGCGTTCATATTTCACCCGATTTATCCTGGACTACGCATATAGCAGCTATTTTATCGAAAGCCTCTCAATCCCTCGGCTATCTCCGCAGAAACCTGCGCAACGCTCCTTCTAATGTACGCGTCTTCTCCTATGTCACTTATGTTTGCCCACAGCTCGAGTATGCGTCATCCATATGGTCACCACATCAAGATTACCTTGTCCGTATGTCGGCAGCCATCCAGAACAGGGCAGCGAGATTCGTCTCTGGCAACTACGACTATCATTCAAGCATTACTCTAATAAAATAAGGTTCTGAACTTCATCCACTAGAATAACGCCGCACTATTGCTCTGTTATGTTTATTTCACCGGTACATTTATAATAACAAATTCCACTGTTCGCCGCCGCCTCATACGCCCCTGCGCACATCTCGACGAATTCACAACGCACGTAGTTTCATGCGAATTCATGGTCACACACAGGCATTTAACTCATCACCACTACCTAGAGCCATTGCACATTGGAACGGTCTTCCTGATCACATTGTATCCATTGCTAACCGTGAAACTTTACGAGATAACCTGATGTTGTAACGCGTTATATAGCATTGTATAAAGTTGTACATTACTGTTCATAATATTTCTCTTGCTCTTTTCTTTTATTTTTCCCTTCTTTTGTTTTACTTAATTTGTGTGTATGTAACTGTTTTGTAAATGCAGATGCCCCACTTACTCAACCCTTACTCAATGCCCTTCAATGGGCCTGTGAGGAATTTTGAATAAATAAATGAATAAACAGCTTAAAAGCTGGGTAAATATTATTAGGGGGGAGAGAAGACGCTTGATGATATATTGACAGGATATGTTCAATGGGCCGAAGGCGGGCTAACAAGAACGAGCCCGAGCGCGAGACAATCAGCAAGCGTCGTCTTCGTCAGCTGTGTCTGCGTCGTTCCCCACTGCATAACCTCGTTGCATGACCCCCGGTGGCAAAGGCGCGGACCCGCCGCTCGGTGGGGTCGAGTGATAGCGCTTGAGGCTGACAATGTCAGAGGATGACCGCGCCGTGGGAGCGTCGAAAGGTTGTATCTCGTACGTCATGTCGGTCACTTGGTGTAAGTTGCGGTACGGGCTTGAATACGGGGACATCAACTTCGCACATAGACCAACTTGCCGTGCTGGTTTCCAAAGAAGTACAAGGTCGCCAGGATTAAAGTGCACGTCGCGGTGGCGAGCGTCATAGTTGCGACGTTGCTTTTCCTGGGAAGTGGTCACCTGCAGGCTAGCAATTTCACGTGCCTCTGACTCTCTAGAGAGAGTGTCACGGGCGGATTCCGACATTGTGTCGAGAACGGCGGAGAGGAGCGTGTCAAAAGGTAGGATTGGGTCTCGTACATACAAGAGGAAAATTATTGAGAAACCAGCACAGTCATTCTTCCTTACTTGAGCTCTTAGAAATAGTGGTCTGAGCCAGTGAGGATTACATGAACAATACTAAGTTCGTTTTATTCTCACAACATGCTTGTAGGATGTCAGTTGAAGCAGCCCAAGCTGATAAAGAAGACGACGCTCGAATAAGTGCAAAGGGGGCAGGGGCAGGGGGAAGAGAATAAAGAAGAAGTTAGTAATGGCGACACGACGAGTACTATGTCTCTTTACTATGTGCAGTATTATTAAATAATTTGGCGCCGTCGACGGAACGAAGTAGTATGTGGGTGACTTTCTTTGTGGACAACCGCAACGACTCTGTGGTGCTGAACAAATATCAAGTCGAGGATGAAGCCGCCGTTGAACTTCCTCAACACATTACTACAGGTGAGCTTCTGAACCTCATCATGGGTGAAGCCTCCGTGTCGGCACAGGCACTTCTGAAGCGAGATTGTGCTAAAGTCGGCATTCCGCTGTGCATGCTGAACAAGCTGGTGTTGGCACCGCTCGAAAGAACATCCGTGCTCAGCCAAACTTCATCCGATGAGTTGCCGGCAATGCTGCGAACCATTTTATGCCAACAGCGGCAAATTTCGCAGCAAGGTGCCGCTATAGAGACTCGCGCTGCCACGTTAACCCAGCGAATCAGCCACTCATCACCATCCAGAATAATACACCCAGACACATTTAATGACGCATCGGACAACCCAGAAGTATGGATATCTTTCTATGAACAAGCAGCGAAGAACAATGGGTGGCTATCAGATGAAGATTTGGTGATGAATATGAGACAATTCCTAAGCGGGGTAGCAAGAAAGTGGAATGATTGGCGATTTTCGTCACAAGAACCTGACCCTTGGTTGAAATGGAAAGAAAGCTTTCTTGCGACTTTTAAAAAGAATCCAGTTGAGCGGTGGCATGAGGCAATATTTTACCGCTACAAGTACGGAACGCCACTAGAGTATTTCCTTGAGAAACAGCGCCTTCTTCGCCTCGCTGAACCCGGATTGTCGGAGTTGTCACTTATTTCGCTTACGATGCATGGTATACCTGGAGACTTGCAACGGCAGATTTTATTCAACGCCCCGAAAACGCTCGAAACTCTTCTAGAGCAGCTTAAGCTCATGCCACATGCATGGGCTGAACGAGGTTTTAAAACCAGACCACGCGTTTTCGAGACGCTAACCACCGGTCACCTCAATGATAAGCGTTCGCATGATTTGCGCTGTGTCGGCTCAGACATCAGTGATAGCACCACTGTCGAAGAGAAGCACATACATTGGAAAGGTGAACATAATGGTGCCCAGAAACACACCACTCTAAAAAAAGAGACCGTCCAACTTGTCTCATTGATCTTATTGCATATAGAACTTGACGAGAACGGTCAGACTATGCGAGCTCTTGTAGACAGCGGTGCTTCAGTTTCAAGTATGAAGAAAAAAAAAATGAAAGCCGAGGACGTATTCAGTGGCAGAACTGTTCTAGTTCGGGGCTATGACAGCTGTGAAAAGAAACATAGCGAATGGATCCGCCTAACCCTGAAGTACCAGTCACAGTGTGCAGAAATTCTGGCATTGGTAATAGAAAGCATCCAATATGACTTTCTGCTGTCTCGCCCGGACATGAAATCGCTGAAGATTAATATACACTGGGATGACACGGTGTCCGTGAGCCAAGATGTACGACCTGTCGAAAAGAGAAAAGAAATTAGTATTGTAACTAAAGCAGATGATATTCTTGCAATGTATCCAGAGTTATACTGTACCGGAGGTTATCCCCCAGGGACAACAAAATTTGAAGTCCCGTTTCAGCTGTATGACACAACCATCGTACGGAAGAAACCGTACAACCTTAATAGAGAGAAGAAGGTGTGGTTGAAAGAACTCGGAATAATGCTGGATGCCGGTATTATCTGTCCGTCTGTGCCACCATATGCATCACCAATAACCATAGCACCCAAGGAAGATGGAAGCTTGCGACTCTGCACGGACTACAGAGCAATTAACTACCAGACGCATCTAATTCCATTACAATGCCTAGAATAGATGGAATTACAGACGAGACAGGAGGATGTACCTGGTTTTCAAGGATAGACCTTTGTAAAGGCTTCTGGCAAGTACCTCTGACACACACCAAGAAGTACACTGCATTTATAACCCCATTTGACATCTATGAGTACAACCGGCTTCCTTTCGGATGGAAGAACTTGCCGAGCTGGTTCCAGAAAATGATGAATACCGTTCTAAACCCGTTCATCGGTAACTTCTGCAATGTCTACGTGGACGACATTATTGTTTATTCTAAAAGCGAATTTCTTCATCAGCAACACTTGGCACACGTGCTCTCGGCTTTGTCAAAAGCGAATCTAAAAGTCAACTTTAAGAAAAGTGAATTCTTCAAAAGGAAGATCACCTTTTTGGGTAGAGTACTGGACGGCACTACTAAAACACCAAAGAAGAATCTGTGGACCGCATCGCAAAATTCGCCAAACCATTCGACGTCCATTCACTACGCGTGTTCTTGGGGCTGGTCGGTCATTTCAGAGCATTTATTCAGGACTATGCTCTTAAAACTAGATGCTTGACTAGACTGACACAGAAGGACGTACCTTTTTGTTGGACGGACGAGTGCGAAGCGACTAACAAAGACCTAGTGCGAGTTATCTCATTGGATCCTCTTCTTCGACTTCCAGATTTCGCTTTGCCGTTCGAGCTGAATACCGACGCATCACACTACGGAACGGGAGCGATACTTTACCAGCGAGATGAAAGCCAGCCACATCATCGCCAACTCCGTGTAATTGGCTATCACAGCTACACATTTAACAAAGCAGATCAATTTCAAGACGACTGAAAAAGAAGCATTGGCTGTTCTGAAGCCTATTCGTTACTTCCGTTCTTATCTGGAAGGGACTAAATTTAAGTTATACACTGACCACGAGGCACTCACTCACCTTTTGGAAATGGCGGAGCCAAAAGGAAAAGTTGCACGGTGGGTCGGCGAGTTACAACAGTTCGACTTTGAAGAAAGACATCGCCCAGGAGCTTCAATGAAAGACGCTGATGCAATGTCGAGATTGGCGGTCAGTACTGCTGATATCAAATGGGAAACCATAAGTACAGCCAAACTCTGGGAAGGGACAGAACCTCTGCAACTAACACCAACAGGAAGAGTCGCAGTGCCTCCTACACTCGTCCCTAATATTCTCTACCTCTACCCCAGCAGCTGTCATTCAGGAGGTCACGATGGTTGCTGGCGGACTTATATGAAGCTCACAAAACGGTTTACGTGTCCCCACATGAAAGAAGACACGAAAAGTTATGCGCAATCGTGTCATGAACCCCAAATTAATCAAGTAAAGTTCAGACAGTCGACTCAGCGGATGGCGTTACCAGAACACTCAAGCATGCCCTTTGAAGTAATTCACTTGGACTTCGCTGAACTTAGAAAAAAATCTGAAGGTGTGAAAAACACTCGAGCATTCCTGTTGTGTGTGGATGAGTGCACAAGGATGGTGGCAGCAAAGCCGGGTAAAGAGGACGCAAACAGTGTTCTATCCTTTCTAAGCCGAAAGGTGTTTGAAAACGTTAGAGTATTGGTAGGCGACAACGGACCTGCCTTTCGAAGTCGTCAACTGAACGAATGGGCAAAGCAACGTTGAGTTGAACTTAGGGTTACGGCACCATATCATCCAGCAGCTAATGGACTGGCGGAGCGAGCTATTCGAGACATCAAGCAGTACCTAAGTATGTACTCAGACTGCCTTGAAGCGGCGGTAGCGCATCATAACGGGTCCTACACGACGGCTCTGGGATGCACACCACTCTTTGCTGCGACTGGGAAGCCAACATATTTGCCAGCAGACAAGACTTTAGGAATTGAAGCAACGGTCCTTCTCACGGAAGAGCGAAGAACTGAAGAAAGCGAAATTAAGTACAGAGAAAGGATGAAAAGGACTTTTGACAAACGACAGAACACGACGCTACCAAGAATAGAGGTGGGAGACCTGGTGCTGGTACGAAAAGGACTGCCAAGCTCTGGAGTGAATCACAAAGGGCCATTTCCTGTCCTCAAGACAGGAAGCCAACAGGGAAATTTGAAGACGGTCTGGTATGTGGGACCTAACGGCGTCATCGAGTCTGGCTCAATAGCAAATGTTTTCAAATATCATCCCAGGAGTGATGAAGACAAGGGAGGCAAGGGAGGGGGGAGTGAAGCAGCCCAAGCTGATAAAGAAGACGACGACCGAAGAAGTGCAAAGGGGGCAGGGACAGGGGGAAGAGAATAAAGAAGAAGTTAGTAATGGCGACACGACGAGTACTATGTCTATTTACTATGTGCAGTATTATTACATAAGTTATTCACTCTATTTGCACGTAATTTCGAAAGAATTCTTGTGGACAGAAGGCATCCTTCCTGTCGGCTGAAAAACTGCTTATGTGGTTGCAATACACAAGACGGGATGAATAGCGATGTTGTAAACTATATAACGCTTTCTTTAACTTTATTAGTGTACAAGGTAGTGGAACATTATCTACTCCAGGATAATGAAACACTTGAATGAAAATAACATCTTAACCAACGAACAAGACACGGGTTTTCATGTACCATGCAACTTGTTGAATTTTTTCACGACCTGGTATGGACATTGATGCAAGGTTAGAAATGGACTCTGTTTTAATGGACTTCCTTAAAGCATTCAACAAGGTAACTCATTCATTTATCGGTCGCAATTTTAAACTACTAAATTTAAATTCTCCTGTGCTTAGGTGGACAGAAAACTACCTGCGTCAGCGCCGACAATGTGTTGTCCTAAATGGCAAGAAGGGTGGGTTTGATGTGACATCAGGAGCCAGACAGTACTGCATGCTGTGGCCACTTTTATTATTAGAATATATTATTGACATATCAGTGGGTGTTTCATCATTTATTCGATCATTTGAAAGCAGCTAGGTGTGTTGTGTACAAACAAATAAATAACGAAAGTGGCGTCGCCCAACTCCAGAGTGATTTTGGAAGTGTTGAGGACTACTGCTCTATGTGGAAAATGAACTTAAAGGAACAAAATGCCTGTCCACGTTTCTTTTCCAAGGAAACAGAAGCCAATCGAGACCGGATACCTGTTAAACAATCAACCTGTAAAAAAAACAGATATATATAAATGTTTAGGTTTTGCGTTTAAATGTGATTGCTCATGGAATGCGCATGTTAATGAAGTGGTTGTGAGAGCTGTAAGGGCGCTAAATTATCTACTATTTAATATAAAACTTCGTAGCTACACTTGTAAAATACCTCCTAGTTCTCTGTTCGAGCTTTACTAGATTATGCTTGTGTGGTATGGGATCCTCCAGATCGTTGTCGTAAAAGGACTGCCTGAGGCATTCCACAGTTCCGGCGAATCGTTTGTCGGAATCGTGAAGATGGTGATGCAACGTTACCGCGAGGAGAAAAGCACTGGCCGAGGGCCGAAGGGCACGCGGGTCATTCGCGACTGAACTATTGGTAGCGATGGTTCCTGCTCTGATGGAAAACGTGCGACCCA
>CM023485.1:111701625-111739579 GCA_013339685.2 Hyalomma asiaticum | reverse complement strand
AAAAAAAAAAAAAAAAAGGGAAGAAAAAAGCACGGCTACTCCTGCTCTCCGTGCCTCTGTGGAACCGCGCGCATTATGAGCGACGCCGGGGATGAAGCCGACTGCTTGTTGTTGTTTTGGACCCCAGTCCGAGACGGTTACTGTGCTTTGAATTCATAGTCGCTACAGGTTTCTGGTCGTTTGAGGGCTTGGTACAATATAATGACAATGAAAAATGCATTTGCTGTAGTGTTTTTTTACCAGTGCAAGACTTCGTCATGGTCTAAATTGTACCTGTGCACGACCGCCTCGGCTGATAGGAAGAATTCACCTACTGAGCAACGGCGGTCGTGTTTTGTTCTCTTCAACTCGTCGGTACTTGCACCCTGCAGTAGGGAAAAACAGGACAAAGGGCGTATTTATCAGTAATGGCTGAGGGGCGCTACAGATCCCCACATGAAGGAGGCTGCCTGTTTCTAAAATAGTTCGCGCCGAAGCATTCTTAGGGTGATAGACCTGGCGTATTGTTGCTTGCGTGCTTCGCACCGACATTACTTTTCTTGCGATAAGCAGTGCTCGGTGCTACAATATTCTAGTGGAATCTTTAGGGCTCAGTAATTGTTGAGTGTTTGTTTAAGGAACCAATGATTGTCATTCGTGTGATCTATATAAAGAACATAAGATAGTCACTCCTGTGGTCTATGTTACTCTGGGTATACGGAGATCTTCTCAAGAATTTCGTAGCTGAGAGGCTGCTGCTACTCGAGCCAAAACATGATCGCATTCCGGCGCCCTTGCCCTCTGCAGACAAGGCGAAAAGAAAAACTCCGATGGCTGTGAAATGGAAATAAAAGGCACTCCACCACCGCACTCGGTCAAGCACGTTTGGCCGACGCACAAACGAGCCCTGTGGCCAGCACAAAAGCGCGCGCTCGGCGCTACGGTCTCCAGCTACCTCGTGCCGCCGTCGATGGCCAAGCTAGCGCCGATGTGGTCGGCAGCCTATGCCCGCCCGTGTACTACCCGAACACTTACGGCAACTGAGTCGGCACAGAACCTGTAGCCGCGCGAGGACCAACACTGGCCAAAACGCGATGGTCGGCCAATTTTGCTTGGGAAGCTAGATAGATAGATAGATATATAATGACTCTCAAGATCGCCCAGAAATTCGCCGCATTGAAAAAGCGCGTTCGTGAGTCGTGATGGCCTCTGCGAGCTAAAATCCATACTGACCTTCAGTCTGTCCTGCAACTGCCACTTGATGTACACTGTGATAGACACTTATGATGGACGCTGTGCTCGCTGTACACATCACATATTGACACGCGCGGTTGTTTTCGTTTGTTTAACCCTTTCAGCCCTGGACTTTATCATTTTCAATGCAGAATTTTGCAACTTGATTTTTCATGTTTTTAAGGGCTAAATAACATCCCTTGAAAATACGAACCTTGTGTGGAATCTATTAAGCGAGTTAGCACTATGGTGTCAAACTCGTACACCAGCGCTCAAGGGTTGTGAAATGACACATAACGGAACGGTGCTCTATGCCTATAGTGATATGAGGGCCTATTTAAGCCATATCTCTGCTACGTGCAGGCGTTGAACACTGTAAGCGTTTCCTTGGTAATTACAGACACAAATGGACCGTGGGTCCCAGCCATGGTTCCTAGACATGGGGTCATGTTAGGGGGTGGGGACGGCAACCAGCGCCGTATGAGCATATGCATGTATGTGTGTATGTGTGCATTTTACGTAAGGTGGAGAGCACATGGATGGACGCAAGGAAACATAAAAAAGTTTCATCCCTTCCCTCTTGCACGCCTTTGAAACGGCGGTTGCCCTAGCTGCATGTCACCGTATTGCAATCTATTGGAACACTTCACAAACATTCTCTACGAAAACTGTGACTGTAAGAAATATTCATCATGCACTGTATTCAAATACCTTGCTTATAAGCACAGGTCGCTCGTTCTTCCACGGGGGTGGTCAAACAAAGGCGGGTGACCTCCTTATCCTTGTCGCGTTCACACTTTTCATCCACCATACTTCCCTTATCGACCTTCTGAAGCAGTGCACTAGTGACTACATTCCTTATCTGCGGATAACTTTATTTTCATGTTCTTTCTGAAACAACGCTATTGGTATGAACATATATGCGATAAAACAGACTCAGCGAACAAAAACAGCACGCCTCTCGTAACCCTATGGGTTTCATTCGCAAGCATTGAGCCCTGATGGTGTCAAAATTGAACGCGGAGAAAACGAGGCCTTACCGAGAATTGGCAGTTGTAGGCAGTTAGAGCAAACAACATATAAAAATGGGACTGCGGGGATCCAAATATTTCGGGAGAGCGAATAAATCAAATCCAGACCTCACGTTTTGCATCGAGTGCAAGGGTTTCACGGCGGCATTTTCTTCTTTCTTTCAGTCCATAGGGTTTCCTACTAAAATACTAGAGTGAAAACAGGCGCTGCGATTGTGAATCTGCCATGGGAATGATGACATGGATTTCTCTAGTCTTCGAGCCTGCAGCTTCAACGTTTTGGTGGATTTGTTTATTCTTGTTTTTTAACTTTAGTGATGCGAGTGACGTTACTACACTTTTTCGTTACGCTACGAAGGCAGCGGCTGTAGTGTACACTTTCCTGGCTTTACTGCTAAAGATCATCAGACTGTCGCATGTACCAAAGTCGTTTGCAGTGATTAGGTGCCATGCAGTGTTTCGTTGTTGTGTTTGTTGATGGATGGCTACACATATTATATGCAGCGGTATTTTATCCAACTTTAGAAATATTCGCGCTGTGTCTCGCGAACCTTATCGATGTGGTTTTGCTTTTCTTTTCTTTCGTACCAGGTGCAATAGAATCTGTAACTGTAGGGTCGCTTTCACGGCCGATATACGTCTCTTGTCGGAAGGCTGTTCGTATGTCTTGTACTACAGCATTTCAATTCCGCTGTTGATCAATTCATCGCCGGCCGAACGCACCAAGCAGGCGCACAGTTATCGCGCGTAGTGGACGCCCAGTAGACGAAAGCCAGACGCGCCTGCAGATGACGCTCAAAAAGTCACCTCAGAGTAAAGCTCAGGCGCTGTTTCCGATGGAGTTTAACGGCACGGTTGTTTATTTATTATCGTGTTTTTTTTCACAATACGAACCACCAAGCGATGGGCGATACTGCGCTCCTTCTACGGCCTCGCTCAGCGGCTTGACCTATGCATATAGTTTGTAAAAATACAGTGGAGCACTTGCCCTGCACAAAGACAAGCGAGCGAAAGCCCGTATGTTATATTTAGAAGACACATTTACCTATTACACACTTGAAAATATCAGCACGTCACTTACAAGAGCAAAAATCTCTATTTTGAGTTCGAACACAACTACATCTGGAAGTTGAACCTGTATGGTTTACCTGTATGGTTAAACCTGTATGGTAAACCTGTATCTGGGCACAAGTAGAGGAGCCAACATCGTCACATCGCACAATATCGGTAAATTTCTGAGCGTTCCGTATTTTTCTAATCATGAAAACGCAACTAGTACCTACGCACGCACATTGTAACGAAAATACGGAGGAGAACCGGACCCGACCGTCTGGCCTGTTCGAACTAATATGGCGGAACCAATAGCACGAGCCCGCCCGTGGCCTCTGCTCGCGCTAGCCGCCCCTTCGTCGTCTTTATTTGCAACATACTCCCGCCGGCGACGAATCTGCGAAGTCCCGCGCGAACCTTGAGACAGGACAGCGTCCTCAGGCGCGAACAGCAGTTCCGTCACACAATCCATATCACACAAAGTAAATGTGACGTACTCCAGGGTGTCGTCTCAAGGTCGTCGTGACATTTTGATCGCTGCTTTGTCGGTCGTGCGTAGGCGCGTAAAGTTCTTGTGCTGCCAGAGAAATGAGTTAGGGGCTTGCTGGGACGCGATGGCGAAGGTGTTCCCAACTGGCGGCGTACCTGCGGGAGGAGGCTTGTCTTGAGGGGCCGGTGGTGGTTCTAGCTTCAGGCCGCGTTCCGACGCGCAGGCCTCCATGTTGCTTGACATCATCTTGATCGAACGCTCGGTGTGCTTGTGTCTTTGCCTGGTGTTACTGGGCAGCTTCAAACCATCCGAATTTGAGTCTGTCGCTTGAGCGATTTGTGCTTCGCGTACCTCGATCCGAAGTGGTGGAGTTTCTCTTGTTGCAATGCGACATCGAGATAGGTCCCCGACTGTTCGTCGCGCGATACTTGGTACTGCACGTTGAATAGCAAGTCGAAGTGGGTGTTCGGGTGTTCTTCTTGCTGTCTTTTGGGGCCACGTCAACGACTGTCAGTTCAGATGTTTGCACGCGAGGCGCGAAGGAGCCAGTGGTGACGTGACCTTGACGTGGTAAAGGAGGTGAAGTTGTCACGGCGGGCGCCTCTCGACCTTGCACTATAGGTAACGAAGAGCTATGTTGGTTGCTGCACCGTCGACGTCACGGACGTGTTTGAGTGCGCTGCATCATCGTTGATGCAAAGACTGGCAGGCTGTGCGAAAGTGGTGCTGTTGACTGGCACTTCACAGAACTGCGCGGACTGTAACTTTTCTGGGACTGCGTCGGACACGTGAGAGGTGACGTCTGCATGCCGAGGCGCCCTGGTTTGGACGACACAGAAGGATGGCGCTTGGGTCGAAAGTCCTGGCGATGTGCGAATCGGGATGTGTTGCTGCGGCGATGCGAGTGGCGCGACGAATGGTCCCACGGTGTTGGTGGTGGAGACGGATAGGATTGGCAGACGCGATTGGGTGGCGCGGCGAACATCGGATAGGGCGAAAATCACCTTTTGTTGGTAATCGAACGCTGTTGCCATGTCGGCTTCCAGATCAGTGTCGAAGAGTGTGGCCTGGATGTCGTCATCCAAGGCTACGAGCTCCGAATACTTCTGCTCGAGTACGGCGAGGTGGTTCTATAGCGTCCCAGTCGGGGTGGCGGGATCCTCGAGCAGGGTGCTGAGGGTCGAAATTGTTTTGGTGATCGCGGTGCGGACGAAGCCGCGCTTTGTCCGAAGCTGGTCCATTGCCGAAGTCATCAGCTCTTTTTGCCTACCCCGGTTGATGTCCTGCATCTCGGTGGGCGGTGCTCCAGGGTTCCTTCCTTGTTGGAATCGTCGCGCTGGAGCCATTTTCCAAAGTGACGCTCCTTTTCAACGTTCCATTTTTCTTCATCCATCAGACTACCTGAAAACGGCTGCCGTGGCTCCGGAATCATATCTTGACGTCACTGAGCCCGCGGAAGTGTTTACGTGTTTCCGGCGTCGGCATCGTACCTGGACACACGGGTGGCAGCGGCGGCGGTGAAAGGACGTTCCCCTAAATCAGCTCTTTTTGCCTACCCAGGTTGGTAAACTCCTTTATTTTCTTAATGCCGCCATACCGCTACCGCTGTTGCCATCGTGTTTCAGTGCTTTGCTGAGTGCTCTGTGGTAAATGCGCCTTTTTCCTAACTGAATGCGGCCGCATTGAGTGCGAGCTGAATGCTACAGTGAATCCCAGGACAACGTACCAAGGCAAGCACATGCCGGTCTTGTGATGAGCCCCTCCCTTGTGATGGACGCGTCCTGAAGTGAAACGAATGTGAGTCCTCTTACCATGTTGACAGTTGTTCGGGCTGGTCGGAGTCGACATTTAAGACTAAAGGAGAGAGCAGTCGCAGGGCATGGCGATGTGCTGCTTGCCGTTTATCAAAAGCGAAAAGTGCGGAGAAAACTAGCATGGACTCTGAGTTAGCCGTTTGTTTGGCAGATATAACTAAAATGATTGATGCCTTGGCAGGGCTGCCGGCTCAGGTTGGGGAGATTAAGGACTCAATCCAGCTATTGTCACAAAATTACGATGACATCATGAGCCGTCAAGTTAAGCAGGAAAAGGACATTAGTAGTTTAAACAGACGCGTTGGGAAATTAGAGGCGGACTGCACCTCAACTGACATTCAACAACTGAAAGCTACAGTGAATGATCTCGAGTTTCGTAGTCGGCGACTAAACATAGAAGTTTACGGCATCCAAGCTACGCCAAACGAGGATTTGCTGAGTAAGTTGAATGATGTGGCCAAGATTGCTAACCTGCCAGAGCTGACTGGGAATGACATTGGCGCTATCCACAGACTTCCGTCAAAGCCAAAGAGAACACCCGGATTTGTAGTTCGATTTGCCCAGCAATCAAACCGTGATAAGTGGCTGGGAAAGCCGAAAGCCCTAAGAGATGCTTCATCGGGTGTTTCGATCACTGAGAACATGACCCAGCAAAACAGAGAGCTGTTGCAATGTGCAAAAGACTGGGCACAGAACAATGGCTATCGTTTTTCATGGCATTGCAACGGCAAAATTCTCGTTAGAAAAGAGAAGGTGATAGCGCGGTTGTCATTCGTTCTTTGGCCGACCTTGACAAGCTGTGATACTGTTACCCCGCATTGCATTGTTACCCTCCTGATATTCTATTGATATTCTTCTTATCATGCTTCCCTCAACCGCACCTAGAGACCTTATTAATCTTAAAAAGCCTCAGTTGTATTCATTTAAACCTTAGATCGGGTAGGAATAAACAGGATGAACTCGAATATTTTTTTAGTGAAGCGGAAGTGTGCTTTTACGTTGTGATGTTTTTGGAAACGTGGTTTGCTTCGGAAGACGATTTACGTTTCCAACTTATAAATCGTACTACATGAACCGCACAGGCAAAAGGGGTGGTGGCGTAGCTATGCTAATCTCAAGTTCAATATACTGTGAGTTGGTGTCAGAATTCTGCTGCAATCTCCTTTATATGAAATACTTACTGTTAGATGTGGTACATCAGTGTTTTGTGATTGTTACCCCCCTCCCTCAAATAATGTCCGTTTGTTTTTTATTTTTTAGACTCTCTGTTAGAAATTGTGAGAGGAAAAAAATATGCCTTAATATTAGGTGGCGATCTCAACATCAACATGTTACCTGACAGCAGTGTTACCTTAGAACTTGAATCAATGTTAAGCTCGCATTATTGTCAGAATGTCATAGAGGCTTGTACGCGAACCACTGCACAATCATCAACACTCTTAGATCTTTTTATAACCAACCTTGATCCTTCGCTCGTTACGGCAGGCACTTTGATTCACAATATTAGTGACCACATGCTTATATCCATGTTTGTAAGTCAACTCAATAACGTACCCAAGCAAGTGCGCGCAGAATTTTCCTATAGACCTACAAATCCTCAAACACTGACCCTTTTTAGATATCGCTTAAGCAGAACCGACTGGAGCGATGTGTTCGCTGCAAGCGCTCCCAACTTAGCATACGATTTATTTATGAACAAGTTCTCCGAAATATATCTTCAATGTTTTCCCCTAAAGACATTTAAAACATCTAAAAAAAGTCGAAAGCCTTGGATAAATAAAGAATGTCTTAAGCTCATCAGAAAGCGGGACCAATTGTTCAAGGCATTTATAGTAGTAAGTCCCCTGAAGCTCTCAAATTATTTAAAAAGTACCGAAACATTGTCATCAAATGCCTTCGTGATGAAAAAAAAACTATACTATTCGAACCTGTTTAACTCAACACAAGGGCGTACAGAAAACGTTTGGAAGGCACTTAACAGTACCCTTAGTAATCCACCGGAGGCATTAACAAAAATTGTGAAGGATGGGACAGAAATTCAAGGGCCTCAATTAGCTGATGCATTTAACGACTTCTTTTTATCAGTGGGTGGTACTACAACCAGTAGTACTGCTCTACGATATACGAATGAGAGAAGTAGCCAAACAATATTTTTAGAGCCAGTTTCAGAGAGTGAATGAGTAGCGACATTTTTGACACTCAGTAATAGCAAAGTCACTGACGCGGGAAATATTCAAATGAAACGTATTAAACATGTTATTGACATACTAGCACCCTGCCTTACCTACATTTTTAACATATGTTTGTCCACAGGACATTTCCCGCGAAACATGCAGATAGCAAAAGTGACAGTTACCTATCAAAAGGGTCCTAGAAATGACATATCTAACTACCGCCTTATATAGATTCTGCCTGTGTTCTCGAAAGGTTTGGAGAAAATAATTTTGAAACGCTTGACCTCTTTTACTGACAAGTTCAACTTGATCACTTCAGCACAGTATGGCTTCCGAAAAAATAAATCTACCGAGCTCGCGCTGCTGGCACAAAAAGAATATATTATAGAAAATTTCAAATCCTGGAATATGGTACTCGGTCTTTTTCTGGACTTTTCAAGGGCCTTCGACCTCATTAATCATAAAGTTATCCTGCAAAAGTTGGATAATTATGGTGTAAGAGGCATTGCGCACAAATTTATCACGTCATACTTGCAACACCACACTAAATTTGTCGAAATTGAAGGCGAACATTCCGCAACAAAACCCATTAAAGCAGGCGTCCCGCAGGGAAGCATCCTTGGACCATTTCTGTTTATACTTTATGTTAATGACATAGTTCGTATTGATGAATCAGCCCATTACATTATATATGCTGATGATACCAGTTTGTTTTTTTCGGGCAGATGCAGCAGCGATCTAAACATAAATGAAACGAAAGCTGTTTTGTTTCGCCCCCACCACACACAAGTTCAGTTTCCTATCTTTTCCTTAAACAACTCAGAAATTGAAGTTGTTAAAAGTTTTAAATCATTAGGCGTGTATTTTTCACAAAACATGGCACGGGATGATCATGTAAACCATATTATTACTAAACTATCTTGGATAATCGGCGTTATGTGCCGCCATTGCTACTACTTTCCTGTTTCTGTTAACATGCTCATATATAACTCGTTGTTTTCTTCTTCATTGAAATATGCCTTTCTTGTATGGTCCACAACGACAACTGGAAACATTAGCAAACTTACCATCTTGCAAAAGAAAGCCTTGCGTCTAGCCTGTAAAGTCCCATATCGCTGCCACACAGCAGAGTTAGTTAAAAAATACTGCATTATTCAGGTTGCATCAATACATGATCACAAACTAAGTCGTTTATATAAGTTCGGTTTATCGAAAAATAATGATACGATTGCAAGAATAGCAAGGTTAGAGAAACCTTTTCCTGTTTATAATGTAGTACGTCAACCTGAAGTGTGGTACATATTAAAATGTAGAACAAAATGCGGAAATCAAATGTTAAAGTTTCTATTGCCTGCAGTTCTTAACTGCATAACTAGGGAACATCACATTGACATATCCAGCATATCACCAAAACAGTTCCGATCAGTGTTTGTATAATGATGTGATCTCGTGACTACCTTTTTTTATGCCTACATTGTAATCTATCATTTTGTATTTTTATGCCTGGATTGTAATCTTTCCTTTTGTGCTTTTTTCTTTTTAATGCACATTGTGAGACATACTCTTTTTTATTTGGTTGTACTTAGCCGCACGTCCTCTGTGCTAACCTGTGTACCTGGGGGTCAGGGTTCCTCAAGCTGTTCACACAGCTTTTACCTGCCCTCTTCGTAACATGTCCTGTTGCAGAATAAGTTTCAAATTTCAAAATTCCAGCAGGACTTGTACAGTCCATCGAACCGCTTCGACGACCATTCCAGCATATCAACATGGCCTTGCGGGGTCGTTCGCGACGTCGACTTCCGGCAATAAATGGATGGTTGTAGCGACTGACTACCTCCCCCGCTACGCAGGTACGAGGGCCCTGCCCAATTGTACTGCCGCCGACGTCGCCAAGTTCTTCATTAAAAACATCATCCTTCGTCATGGAGCTCCACAGGTCCTTATCGCCGAGGGTGGTACGGCCTTTAAGGCTGACCTAACTCAGGCGATCTTGGGGCACAGTCACACAAGCCACCGCCAGACTACCGCTCACCACCCGCAGAAGAATGGCCCCACCGTGCTTCTACATAAGACATTCTGGCCATGTACGTCGACGACGAATACAAGACGTAACAAGCCATACTTCGCGATATGACCTTCGCGTTCAACACGCTTTTGCAAGAAACGACCCTGCTTACACCATACAAGGTTTTCTACGTGCGGAGCACAAGAACGATGCTTAACGCCATGCTACCGGTCGGCACCGACGAAGAAGACCTCGACGTTGCCATCTCTTTGGAGCGTGCCGAAGGAGCTGGACAACTCGCTCGCTTGCACATCAAGAAGCACAAGACGGCCGACAGGCGCCACTACAATCTTCAACGATGCCACACCGAACACCAACCTGGCGACCTTGTCTGGGTCTGGACGCCAAAACAGTCACACGGAATGTGTGAGCTCGTGCGCCACTATATTGGACCCTACAAGGTACTTCGACGTTGTGGTGAACTGGACTATGAGGTCCTGCCCGATGGCTTCTCGTCATCCCAGCGGCACCGTGCACGAGCCCAATTTGTACACGCGGTGCGACTGAAACCTTACTACGCGCGCCGATTAACTGTGACGTACTGTTATTTTATTACATGTATCCACTTGCATGTTCTGTTTTCAGCATCCGGATAATACTTTGCAGAGGGGTGTAGCGACTTGTGCGATTGTTTTCGTTTGTTTAAAGAGAATGCCGTTATCACCTTCCTGTGACACGCGCTTGCTTTGCGAGGAGCGCCGTTAAATGTTTCTGCTACGTGCAACGCTGGTCGCAAGCATTCATGAAGCATTTCGTGAAGCGTGAAGCACCGTGTCAAGCATTCGTGAAACTGCATGCTTCACGTGCACATTTGAATGACTTCTGGAAGGTCAGAGATAATGTAAGAAGGCCTTATGACGTGTGTATAAAAGCCGACCCATAGCGCAGCTTGTCAGTCTTTCCGTCACCGACCACTGTTCACGCTGCTGTTGCGGAGCATTGTGATAGGTTTTGTTTTGCTGGGCACAAGTTTGCTCAATAAACAGTTCTGCTTACATCGTCTTGAGATCTGCGTGCTTCGTCTTGAGTGCTGCGTGCGTCACGACCACGTGACAATGTCTGGTGTACACGCACTCCAAAAGCAAAACGGTGCATCCAAGTGGTGGCTGAAATCGGCAAAACCGCATGCCAGTGCGCTCTACCAGTAGATGCGCTGCAAATCGGGAGAGTAAATCACGAGCTTTTGAGAGAGGAATGACGCCAGCTCGTTTCGCAGGTGCTCTTGCTGGCCTCTAGTTTGAAGATGATGAAGGTCCTAGATGTCCGGCTGCTCTGCGGTGGCCGTACATTCGAGAGGGTGAGACGTACTTCTTCGAAGCTGTGATTCGTGCACTGAGCTCCTGTTCCTTAGCTGGGTAACAATCGCCTGCGGATTCGTGCCACAAAAAGCCGGGTTGCGATGCGACTGCACTACAGTTTCAGCGTCTATAGGTTAATCTCGTGCGGTCTTCATGATGAACTAGACGCTCTCAACGGCCCATGCCCGTAGCCCGTGCACGATTTTAAGTGCGTGCTCTCCAAAGGATGATGTCTATATCCAAAGGAAGCTCAGAGAGCATATTAACTTAAGCACGAAAATGGCATGCGGGTAGTAAATTTTATGCCTGATGAATGACACTATCTTCGAGATTGGTGCCTCGGATACTGCATATAATTCTCATGATACAACCCTTCCAACACTTCGCCCTTTACACCTATTTTCGAAGGCGTCGTAGGCGCACCTGGGAGGAAATGGCATTGCCTCATTGAAATCTCTTACATTTTCCATTTGGCATACGAATATCCGCAGTGTTTTCTACAGGAACGACGGGTTATGAATCGTGAATACTGACTTGAAAGCCGATGAATTTGCATTCACTGAAAGGTACCTCTACCTCACAGTATCTAACTCGGATTTTTTTCATTTGGATGAAAGGTCAGTGCATGCTATCAGCGTGCTGCTCACAGCACGTGTGTTTACATTCTGTGGCCGCACTCCGACCATCCGTCGCTCCTGTAACCGCGCGCAGGCACATCCCTCTCTCCCACAGAAGAGGAAATAAAACTCCAGGTATCGTTCGGTATTCACGGCTGTCTGCTCAATCAATCCTCACCTATGCTAGCATCCCACCGTGGTGACCCAACCCAAACACGCATTGACACCGGCGCGCCTCCCGCTATTTCTCTCCCGCATTTTCATCCCGCAGACACCGAGGTTTGCTTTATGCAGGTCAAGGCTCAATTTTCTGTGAGTCACATCATCACAAACTCTCACGCTACCACCACGTCGTAAGCTGCTTCCCCCCAAGGACCGCCAGCGAGACCCGCGATCCACTTACGGAAAATGATTACCAGATGATAAAGGCTACCAGATGCGGTGCCTCACTCCTTCGGAACACGTGCGGTTGCGGCAAGTTCACAGTGACACAGTCGTCAGTGACCATACACTGACTCAACTGCTGCGGGGCATGCAGGCTTCTGGGAAGCGGTGCAGCTCTTGAGAGATATTTTTGTGAGATATATTTCTTCAACTCCTCCTCGACAGCGTCCGACTCAAATAACGTCCTGGTGGCCCTTGCTACAGTGGACGAAAAAGATCTGGGCAAGGTGGCCACCATTCCTGACACAATCATGGTGGCACACAAAAATCTCTGAAAACAGCGTAACTGGAAAACACCTCCACATTCCTCCAACCCCTTACTCCAGCTCCGCGAAGAAATTTCGCGCGCCACCGACAGAGTAGCGGCCTTGCAGGCAGCAGCTCTCGGCCTTCTAAAAGATGTCCTTCACAATCACAGCAGCTTGACCTCACCTGGACCTGGACGTTGCTCCATTTAGAACTCAAGAGAACATTTCCCTGGAATTTCATCCCAGGCAGCACGCCAACACAGGACTAATGTAGGCGTGAAGTCGGCGAAAGTCGGCAGCGATATCGGGCCTAAGTTGGCAAATTCCGCTCGCGCTACTTTCGCCCACATGTGCCCGATGACAGCCAGCCAGAATGGCTCCACTGTGGAGAAGCCACCATGGGTCGAACTTGGTCAGCCGGAGTGGGCGAAATTCGGCCAGCCAGCATGGACTAAATTTGGCCAGCCAAAATGGGTCGAATTTGGCTAGGTAGCATTCGCTGATGTTGCGGGCATTCAGGCTTTTTTGGCGTGTTGTCGGCCCTGCCGACATGGGGAAACCCCTTGGGCGACCGTTCACAGCCATTATGGTATTTCTATTGTTTACCCCACGTGTATCACGCTGTTTGGATTGCAAAAATTTTTATTTTTGTGTTTGCACCTTTTCGAAGGGCTATGAAGGCATTATCGAAGACACTATGAAATGGACCCACAGCCTTTCTGGTACTCCACCGTGAAATTGTACCGTAGTAGCCTAGTTTCCGGCTTCAGAAACTGTTTCACGCCCGCCCGTGAACACTACAGAAGAACCTGTGGTGTCGTGCCCACCTGGTCGTCGCATTGAGCCGCACAGAGACAGACGGCGACCGGACAGATATGGTTATTAATTGTGAATGTATAAATATTCCTTATTTGGTGGACCAATTACCTAATGCATTCAATAATTTTGGCATGTGTATAGATAATTTTGTGTATATATGGATGTGTATTTCTTGCTGTGTATTTCTCGTTCCATATATAAACTGTGCGCGATTAACCTATACTAACGTACTAACACCTTCCCAAAAATAAAAAAAAATAAAAAAATAAATGAGGGAGGGAAAAATGTTGTATCCTGTACATAGTTCTGGCAGTTTCGGTTTAGTGTTTAGGTTGGCAACACTGTGTCCTTGTGCTTGTATATATTTGTGGAACGTCTATTAAAACGGAGAGTATACAACCGCTACCCGTGAGTCCGAGTCACTTCACCCATCACAACACTATGTGTAAATGTGCCTCTCATGCATACGCGAAAGCTCTATTAACACAGTAATAAGGGGGGCTAAGTGGATCCTCTGTACTTTCTATTAACGCGCTCTAAACAAAACCAAATAACACAAGGTAGGTTTATAGAGGAAAGCACTATTTCATTTATTTTCTGGACTTAGAATTGATAATATGCTACTCTCGTGTTGCACTGTCATAGTGGAAAAGTTTCAGCAAGGATGTAACCTGCGGGAAAAGGCGTGGAAAGTTAGCACAGCTTCGGAGCACATCAGCACATTACTGTCATTGTATGCAAATTATGTGCGATTGATGAACAAACGCATAAATTCAATAAATGTCAGAAACAAGTCATAATCGGGCACTGCTTTAGAAAATAACAAAAGAAAGCTCTTCTTTTAAATATATAATGAATTTCTGTTCAGTATTCAATCCCCAGATCTTAGCTTCCCATCGCTTAGATACCAAAGGGAAAAAAGTGAGTAAAGGTTCTGTTGCAAAGCAACTTTAAAAGCGGCGTATTACTTGTAATATGTGCATTTTGCATTATAATAAATTCAATATTTTTGGCATACATCGGAAAGGAAAACATGTAGACGTGAGCTAACACGACGCACCAGGGATGGAGTCCTTAGGCAAGAAATGTCCTTAAATGATAGGCGCACGGTGCATTATAAGCAGATATTAGAGAAGGAACATCTTTTCAAGGCTACTTTAAAAGTAGCCTTAAACTGCCGCACGTGTCCTACACCAAGGAGCGTGTGTTCGGTATCACGTTACCTTTAAAAATACGGGCAAGAAAAAATAATGTTACGAGAACTACAAGTCACAACACAATGGTTGCTTAATACAAGCACAGGATTAACTACATGAAGTAAAACTGCTTTGGGGCAACGTGCGTAGGCTCTTTATTAGAGAATAAAGAGCCTACGCACCTCACGACACAAATAATACATAAAGTGGAACCGGTGCTTTAACATCACAACAAAATGTGCCACGTCCCATTATGAAAACTGGCCAGGAACTTACCGAATTTTGGCATCCGCTCAGCACTCTACAGCTGTGAGTCCGCAATACAAATTCAGGGACGACACTGTAGTCTCACCAAAATGCACAGGCTTGTGTTCATAGACAACCGATGTCACAGTTGGGATGGCCATTGTCTTAGGAGGTACACTTTCCAAGGACTCGCGCAATCAACTTGAATAATGCGGTACATCACAATCGATAAACGTGTAGACAGACTGCGCGCAGCCGTTGAAACTCGTATGTACACCTTGCACGTTGGTAGCAATGCAACCGCGACGAGAGAGCGCGGAAAGTTCCCAATGGTTTCTCCCTCCGAAGGCAGCAAACACCAGCAAAAGCAGGATCACAACCACATTCCTTGCAAACTGCAGGTGAGCACAATGGATGTGCATGGAGGGGGCCGTGACAACGGTGGTCAGTTCGGAAGTGGACGCGCGCCCCCCTCCCCACACTCTTTTTTTATGTTTAGCTGCTGGCTTGGCACGTGCTACTTTACTTCTCGGCAGAACACGCGCGTTTTTCTTGCTTTCTTTTTTATAGTTGTCTCTACACAATGGCGGGGACACCCGCCGAGACTGCATTTGTTAAGTGCAGCCCGGTGCAATCTATGGAGTATGCTGGTATGCATGTGTTCTCTTGCCAGCAACTTGTAACACAGGATTTCGCGGAGGAAAACCACCCACTCTAGCTAAAAACGCGAGCGAAATGCTCCACTGCACGCAACAAACGTAGCGAGGACGCACGGCGCCGCCATTCTGCTTGAATTTCTGCCATTTTCTGCAGCGCAGGAAAGACATGCACGTTCTGCCTTTCTGCAGAAGAAATACTGCGATAACCCTGTCTCTACGCGCCCTTCTTTTGCCCTTATTGGTTATAAATAAATTAGTTGTTAAATATTAAAATACGCACATGTTTGCTTATATCAACGCCATAGTCTCATACGAACGTCAGTGATAAATCGGACACACTGCACAGAGCATACAGTCAAGCTTGATATATTCTGCTCATCTATATAGTACAACGAACCGATGGCCGATGTGTAAAAGAATTCGATATGTATGGAAAGAACGCACTAAGGAACGTTACACGAAAAAGCAAAAAAAATAAAAAGAAGGAATTATACGCAATTTCGTGGACATATTAAAGAATTATTAGCCTATTGTATCTGCATGGTAGTAGAGAGGATGGAGGTGGAAAAGGGAGGTCTAAGTTTATCCGACCCGCAGACAATTATTTTCTGTTGCTGAGCTTATGAGAGCTGCGACACATGCGTTGCGCTGTACTGGAGCTGCTTTTGAAAGGAATGCACTAGTTTCGCGAACGCACTGACGAAACGTAGTGAAGGGGCACATCGTCAAAAACAGCTTGACTTAGGACGGTTGGTTTATACTGTAACCCTGCACAAACATATGAGGAAACTAGGGAACAGAAGAGAGCTTTGATTTTCAACTGATCTTTCTTTCAGTGCTGTTTTTATCGCGGAGGACGTATATAATTTCCTCCTCGGCAAGGAGAGCCTTAGCTCAGTGGCCGACGTAATACGTCATTGCCGCACCTTCGAGGCCCTCAAACTGCGCCGCATAACACCGAAGTTTGGCAGGCTGGCAAATGTAACGACTGTTGCTAGCATCGAGGACGACACGTCGCCGGCCGATCTCGCGAACACCATAAGACAGATTGTTAGAGAGGAGTTAAGTCGCTTCACGGAATTGAACAACGACTTCCGTGATGCCCAACAGTCGCACTTTCCGTCACCAGCTCCTCGAGATCTGTCTGTTGCTGCGGCAACTGTCGGAGAGCGGCACCCGAGAAGGCCTGTATGGACGCAACACAACTACCACCAAGAGGAGGATAACGATCGTGCTGCAGGGTATCCCCGTCGAACCGCCTACTTGGAGCCACGGACATACCCGGTCTACCCAGCACCTCCACCACTAACTGTTACGGATGAAGGATGTTTATTTACAAGTGACGGTCAGCGGGGATGAGGGATCGCCAAGGTAGATAGCCACGGAGATGGTACAATGGCGCACTCCACTTCGTCGTCCTCTTCTTCATCTACCATCTCCTATTCTTTCCGTTACAATACCATAAAATACGCAGATAGCCTGCACAAGAGCCCTCTGTGATCACATACACTCTAGTAGAACTCACCAGAAATGCTCTCTCTATATCAATTATAGGTGTGCGTATTTGTTTGCCACCTTTGATTTGAAAAATGCTTGCCATACGACTGCTTGGCATTTTTCGTTTTTCCTTTTTCGCAAATGTCGTGGTCTTGACAAGAGCACTTCATTTGAATTTGCAATACAAAGGGATCTATGTATTTCATGGTCCTCTGAATATGGAGTTAGCACTAATCAGTATTGTCTCCTCACTATCGCGCTGTTAGCTCCGTATACCGTTCTTTTGCGTAGGTTGCTAAATGTCAGTAGTATAGCGCCGGTGCCGATTTCATCTCTGCTTCAGCGCACCATAAAGTCTACGCTAGACCTATTTGTCCACTCGCTGTTGCGCTGTTAACTCCATATGCCCTTTCCTTCCATAGGTTGGTAAATGTCAATAGTACAGTGCCGCTTGCAACTGTTTATCTTTGTTTGAACATGAGTGGTGCTTATGCCCATCGGTGTATGCACGAACTAGTTCAATTTCTATGAATTTAAATTTCCGGACTTGTGCTGTCAGATAATTTTCCACCATGCTTGTCCATCCTTCTGGCTAATGTAAACTGTTGCGCCAGCATGTTTCGCAAAGTTCCCTCAAAACAGCCCATAGATGTATATATTAGCAGTTCATGTGCATGTATTTTGTGTTCCCTAGCTGTTTGTGAAAAAAAAAAACGCGCGAACAGAATGTCATATATGCTGCTGAAAACGCACGTGCTCTATGTTCCGGCATTCAAAAGCTCATACATGAATATATGAAGCTCAACATCAGATTCTTTCGTCGAATCTCTCAAGTGTATTTCGGTCATGCTGGTCTCGATCGGATCTCAATTGTTATATACAGCAGGCTTCGAAAGAGGCCCGGCCGATATCAACCATGAAAGCCTGCGGCGTAGTCGACGCTGCTTCCAGGACGGCAGAAATGACTCAATGTTTCCTGTGAAATAATCTTTCTAGGCAAATATCGCGTCAAATTCGCCATTCCTCAGGCGATGCTGATGAGCGGCAAAGTCGGCGCCATATTTGCCGGAGAAAGTTATCGGCTCAGCCGACAAAGGCTCTAAGGTGGCATACTTGGCACAGTGTTGCCGACAGACAGCGTCGGCCAGCCCATATTATCTGTAGAAAGGCAAAATCGGCGCCATAATTGCCGTTGAAAGCCATCGCCTGAGCCATTGTCAGCAGTAACGCGGCATATGGGGCCCCATGTTGCCGATTACAGTCGATGGCCTGTCTACATCGGCGGGGCGGCTTAGCCGATACTGACTTGCTGTTGGCAACGTTAGGCCTTGGATGGGCCAAACTTTGCCGCCATAAAACCAATATCGGCCCCACATCGCCTGCTGCCTGGGATCATTGCTCGTACAGAACTCGCAATGCTGGGGGCGCATTTTATCCGCAATTTCGGCCCCCTGATTGACGTGCGCAACCGATACCTTTACGATCGCTTGTCGCCAAAGGTAGCTCAGGCTAACGCCGCAGATCAATGCGCAAATGCCGCTTTGTTGCCATACCGAGCAAATTACCAGAGCTGATGTGCCAACACAAGCGGGCAATGCCGTTCAGCAGAACACCTATAACTAGAACCGGTCGGCCAGCCCAAGGCAGACCACAACGTCTGTCTCCTGAAAAACTCCGCCAGTCCTACCAAAAGTTCGATCACATTCTCGGGCTTATCACCGTCCAGCCATCATCAGTCCCTTGTGTCTCCACACAGTCGCAAAGGCGATTTGAGATGACTGGTGCCCATGTGGAGATTACGGGGCCTTCAAGCGAGCAACGGTACCGGACCGCTAAAGGGTACCGAATATTCAAGGTGTTATTACCAATTAACACTCCGCTGCAATCCTCTCCAAGGTGGACCTTGTTAAGGCATACTACCAGTGCCAAGAGAGGACGTCACGAAGACCGCAATAGCAATGCCTTTCGGCCTGTTCAAAACACTTCGCATGTCCTTCGGGCTCCTAAACACCGGGAATCACTTCAGCGGTTTATAAAGGGGGTCATACGTGGTCTTGACTTCTGCCACGTCTACCTAGACGACATTCTTTGCCAGCCGGACTTCGTCCTAACACGAGAAACACCTGCGTCCTGCTTTCTGACATCTCTCAGCACATCCAATGCTAGTCAATGTGGCCGAATATGAATTCCGTGTAACCGAGCTGAACTTCCTGGGCCTTATAACGTCAAACGTCAGAAGTTGACCGCGGCCAGCAATGGTCAAACTCTGCAGGAATTTCTGACTGCTATCACTAAGCATCAGCTCCGAGATTTCCATCGATTGGTCAACTTCTACCTTTCCACTGCTGGCAGAGGACAAGCCAGGCGACCAGCGCGAAAAGGAGGTAGACATTGTGGCGCCTCCTTCTCTCGCCGGGTCCATGGCACCCCGGTGGCGTGTCGGCCACGAACAGTGTGCTGACACCGGCCGTCGCTTTGAGCCATGCCCTGCATTCGCTTTTGCGGTGGGACGCAGGGGGCAAGCTGACAGTATTGTCCCACGTTTACTTTCGGTCTTGCGAAGATGTTTCGGAGACGCCTTCATGGTCCGTTTGATGCCGATCCCGCTCGCGACGTCTGTTAGACATCAATCACGTGGAAAAAGACGTCAGTACCACAATAAGACATGTCTTTGTTGTTGCATGTTAGCTGGGTAACCCGTTTACCCATCAGACCAAGTTTTCGAATATGGTCAACAGAGAAAAAGGACAACAAATGCATTCAGTCTCATTAGAAAGCACACAGGATGACACCTTGGAAGACCGAAGGAACTCCCCGTGCTTACATTTTAAACATGTCTATGGTTGAGCACGGTGTAACGAAAGTTTTAACCGATACAAAGCAACAACAAGATCTATAAATAGAACGGCAAATGCAACGGAAATGATCCGTACAACCAGCAATTTTGCATAGTTGTGTTGCATGCACCTCTGAACTCTTGCAACGAACTTGCCTCATCTTCTGACCGTATAATGAATTACAGGCGGAAAAGCCTCTATTAAAGAAAACCTTCTTTCATTGTTCGACGCTGTGAGCTTCTCTGTTAAGATCGAGTTTCCTAGAAATAAGGCAGTAGTAATTCCTATTCTGAAGAGGGGCAAGAACCAATCTGCTGTCTCAAGCTACAGACAATGGCGCTAACAACCTTCCTGTGCAAATTCTTCAAAAAAAGAATAAATAACCGTCTTATCCATTTCCTAGAATTCAAGAAGCTGCTCGATCCATAACAGTGCGGGTTGCGCGATGGTGAATGTTGCACTGAGCAATTCTAGTCTGCAAGGAGGCGTAGATTCGTGAAGCTTTTGCCCACAAGGTTCCTTGTACCGACATTCCTCGATATGAAAGAAGCTTGCGATACCACATGGCGGTTGACGTAGTCAGAGATCTTTCATGCTTTGGTATATGCTGCAATACGCCAAACGTAATAGAAAGAAGGCAGCGGTTGCGACCTGGACTAGCATCGTGATGTTTAGCGACAACCCGTCAGCATGGCACTAGCCATGCTGACGGGTTAGCCGCTGTCTTTAATTTGGGATCATTTCCACATCTGACAACCAACTGGTACGGTCAGCGCTGCCACTTCGGGTGGACTACAATTACCGCCACCGTGCTTCAAGCACTTGGGGCATGACTCCGCAATTTGCTGGTCATGAGAATTCCTTTCTTCATGAGGCCGCCCTAATGTTAATCTCCATATCAACACCTTTGCCGTCCTGAAACAGCGGTTGCGGGCAGGACTGCCATTGTAATGTTTGGCGGTAGCCTGTCACCACGGCCAACGCAAGAAATGCCAGGCCGTAGAGTCATTTTCACATCTGGCAAACAAGTGGTGCTCTCTGCACAAGCGCTTTGGATGAACTACAAATACCGCCACTGCCTTTCAACCACCAGGGACGCCCCACCGCAACTATGCTGGTCATGAGAATAACCTTCTTCATGCAGGTTGATGTGAACTTGGCGAATTACACTTGACTGCTCTTGGAAAACATCTCTCATAACATGCTACGAGTGTCTCCAATCCGTTGCAGTGTCCGTAGCCCGTGTCGAAAACTTTCAAAATATTATGTTAAATGGACTAGCTATCATTTCTTAACTGAGTTATAGGCTGGTGAGTTGATTTCTACCCTCCCCTCGCGGCACGCTGCAATGCAAAAAAATCGCACAAACGAATCAGTTTAGTAGCCCAAGCTCTGCAACCCAGTCAAATATGTTTAAACTTGCTTCAGATATTAAACCACTTTCTGCAGTGTAAATGACGGGGCTTTGGGCATATGGCTTAGAACAACAGAACGACGTGTTTGAGAACCTGGATTTCGGTGCTCGATCAGCCGTACTACCTCTTGCTGCTCTGCTGTGCACATTGGGAACACTCACGTCTAAAACGTTTAGTGACATTTAGTGGTGGTGATGGACGAGGCAATGGCTGCAATCGGGCGGTTGAACGACGAGGGCCATCCTTGGGCCGTTCACAAGGGAGGGACAAGCGACGGATGTATCGATTTATACCACGCCAGTAATGTCGAAGTTGTAGGTGCGCGTATGCTTTCAGTTTGCCTGCGCGCGCACACTGCGGGTCGTCCTGATACGATGCTCAAATATCCGAACGGAGATGCCCGTGGATGACAAGCAACCACTCCCGTCCGTCCGTGAGGTAGTTACGACACAGTAGGTCTCCACCAACCGCTGCGAAGTGAAGGGTTTATTTATTTATTTGTTTCAGGATTCTGTGGGCCACTCTGGCCCAGGCAGGTGTGAATTTACAAAACGACGAGAACGGTGAAGAAATAATTGCTTACAATACTGGCACCACATGCAATACATCAGTTTCGCTAAGGCTACTTTTAACAAGGAAAAGAGAAACAGCATCAATACAACAATACTGGCACTATGAATTACCTAACAGTTTCAGCAATTCAACATTCTACGTGACAAGTGTTGTCTTTGAATGCCTCTGCTTTAGCAAAAATGTGTTGAACGGTGTGTTTGTGACCATTTGGCACAGGTCTCGTCCTAACGGCTTTTAAATATGAAGGTGGAGACATAAAAAGCTTACCGTTCAAAATAATGTGCAAGAATTTAAGTCGACTAATTTTTCCGCGCACAGCCAGTGGGACAATTTTATGAGCTTTCATCAGTTGACTCGGGTCTTTGGTATTTATTAAATATAAACCTGATGGCTTTCTTTTGTAGCGCTTCTATGCTCTGCATATCTCTTTCGTTCGTGTACGGATCGCATCCCACAGATGCATACTCCAACTTAGGTCTAAGAATAGCGTTGTACGCTTGAAGTTTAACATTCACGGTAGCCTTTGCAGGATTCCTTTGTTTATAAGCGCAGTTTTCGAAAAGCCGAAGTGCAAATTCACAAAATTTCTGCTCGCCACGTGATGTCACTTCAAATGGTGATCCCTAGTACTTATACTGCGCAACTGACTGAATGCGAGCGCCATGAATATTGTAGATAAATAAATTACGATTTGTTTTTCGCGTTATATTTATGAGCACTGTTTTATCAACATTTGTTCCTGCGTGTGTCACCCACCTGCTAGGTGCAACATTAGACCAGGATCACAGCATTATATGGTGCCCGGCACACATCGAAGCGACGGGTAACGACAGAGCGGACGGTGCAGCTCGAGCTCTTACATACCGAGCGACTGTTCCTCGTCTAGACACTCGTCTGATACCCCAGGCGCCCCACACTCCCAGGGATATCTTAGAACACCAGCGTCGACAACGACGGCGCTATTCAACACCACACCCGCGGCTAAATGTAAAGGAAGCGCACGAATGGCGCCTTCTGCAGACAAACACATACCCGCACCTGCGTTTAAAACATGCCATCCACCCAACCACATACGCCGCCACTTGCCCGTGGTGTGGAGGACAGCCAACTCTCGCTCACATCACGTGGGAATGCGAGCTCAGGCCATCTAAAATTAATACGCCTCATATTTCGGCGAAAAAATTTCGAACGGAGCAGTGGGAGACCTGGTTTGCCAGCGAGGAAAAGGAGGCCCAAGTGGCACTCCTCGACCAGGCGCGGCGGGCTGCTGAGGCCAGTGGAGCCCTGGACTAGGGGCCCCACCCACCTGCTTCGCCAACCTCCTTTTCTTTTTTTTTTTAATAAACGTTTGTCAACTCAACTCAATTCCATGTCCCATGCTGCGCGCCATTATTCAATATGACGAAGAGTTTGGTTTACGATTGTTGCGTACCTTCCTTATTGTCCAAACTGCTAAATCGAGAATGAGACCGAAGTTTTAAATCCGTCCACAACACATGGACATCATCGTGCGTGCTGTAGCTTAGTACACCTACCATGTAATCTCTGATGCTGTGTCATCAGCGTGGTCAAAATCTTTTACGCTCACTGAATTTATACTCGAAGGCACTACGGAACATCGATGAGAGTAGCGAAAAAGCAATAAGCTGTGGTCTGACACTCCGTTTTGAAAGTCAACAACACACTGGCCGCGTATCTGCGTGCTTCGCTGCAAATGTCGTCGAAAGACGATTGTCTTCTATCGGCCATACTACGCTGCGCGAGATACGGACGTCATCTGGCAGCGCCGTCACGCAACATGAGCCTGTGTAGAATCCCTGGGCAGCTGCCAGGTGCCAGCGCCAAATCGCCGGCCGAGGCCTTTTTCGTGCACAGCGTCGGATATTTAGCTTAGCATAAGAAACACTAGAGTCCTCATAATTAAATATCTAGGTATATTCTAGTAAAGGAACACACCACCTATGCGTATTGATGTTGCGCTTCCGATATGCGTAATATTTGCTTTTTGATCGACAATGTCCGCAAGTATGAACGCCGCTCCCAGGTAAAAATGCCTGGGCGTAAAGCAAGTGCTTAAACATTAGCAGGTGGCTGAACCGTGTGACAGACAGATAAATAGAAAGGAAGACCAAAATTTCTGCATTCAAATATCATGAGAAAAACTATCGTCTTTAAAATAAGTTTAAGGTAGCACTGTTTTAAAAGCTAACATTGCGTTGTAATATAAGTAGAACGTTCCGTCGCGCTGGATGGTTCATAGCGCTTTACAAGATGTTTAAAACTGAGCGAGAAGACGGGACACTAGAAGGAAACACACAACTCACTATGCGCTTATTGTGTCTTGCGTGTTTCTTTCTACTGTCCCCGTCTTCTCGCGCAGCCTTAAAAACATAAAAGATGTCTAAAACAATACCACTCCGATTTAGATTGCCCATAAGCTAAATTCTTCAATTTGACAGCTAGAAGGTTGTAGTCACCTGTAAGGATGATGTGTCATGTGCGGTTTAAAAGAAGATGGTCGTAAAGTTTTTTAGAAAAGAATCTGATACTTCGGGGGCTTTATAAACAACACAAAACATAAAGGTTAAACCATTTACAGAGACATTCAGGAAACAGGCTTTCGTGATCGGCAAACTTATTTACCGAGTTTAAAAACTGCTACAACTCCTCGGCCAGGCGTGCCTCGATAACGCCTGTGTAACCAAGCCTCAGTGATAGGAACCGCGTGAGGGGCGGGAATGAAGAGCAATTTTTCTAATGTGTCTGCGTTGTTCATCATGCTTTTTGCGTAGAAAGAGAGCCCACGCAGGCCCTTAGATGGCAAACTATGAAAGCCACGCTGCTTGTGTGGGATCTTTCCCAGATCGGACAAGGGGACGTGTGTTCGAAACATCATCCAGTGCGTAGAACTTGGAATCAACGCGCAGCTTATCTTTCACGAAGGAAACCTCCTTCCCTTGCTCTTTTTCGGCTTTGGCGCTTTTCGATTGCAGTTTGCATTTTCTTTGCGTTTCCGCAGAGGAGTCATTTTGCACGGTTGTGTTCCCTTAAGGTTTTTGCAGTTCCGTAGTACTTGTTGTTTTTCCGTACAATTTTGAAAAGAAACAGCATTACAGGTTCCTTTCTAGGACGTTTTCCCAAGCGATGAATTCTATCAATAGACAAGCATTTTGTGCCCAGCCTATCCTCGAACACCTTCTTGATTACTGTTTGCCATAGAACATCATTCGGTTCATTCGCTCGCTCATCTATGCCCAACACCACAAGATTCGACATGTGACTGCGTTCTCCTAGCTCCACGTTTTTCCTGCTGCATCACAAGTGCTTGCGCGAATTTTCGCAATCGAGTTGCTAAGACTTTCAAAGTTATTGACGTTGTGTGCTATTTTTGTTAGATTTGTTTCTAATTCGATCATTCTGGTCGATAAAGACGTAACACTTTCCTCTGCAGCTTCCAACCGCTTTTCAAGCTCTGCTAAATCATCCCCAATATCATACTCTCGCTGTATCAGCATCTGGAGCATTTCAGCATTGGTAGGGCCATGATTCAATTCCACATCGCCACAAAGTAATAATTTTCGCACATTGCAACACTAGTACGCTAAGGCAGTCAAAGTCCTTGGGCACGGCACGACAATAATACCTCTTTCATCACTACGGCATGAGCATACAGAACTAAGATGCAACAAGAATGCGGGATGCATAGTTTATGGTCCGCTTCTTGCGTTTTCGCTGTGCCCACTGAAGAATCCAACTTGATTGAAGCTGTTTTTTTATATGCTTTGAACTGGCCAATGTCACGCATGCGCTGCCGATGTCTTCTCGAAGGTATGAGATCCAGCTGATTGTAAATTCGTTGAAGCTGTCATTTGTTCCCCAAGCACATGCAGGGCATGCAAGGTATATGGAAACTGGTAGCGTTACCAGTGGCGTAGCCAGAAATTTTTTCGGGGGGCTCGGAATTTTCGATGTGCACGAGGGAGGGAGTCGGAGCCTCACTCTCTCTCTCTCTCTCTCTCTATATATATATATATATATATATATATATATATATATATATATATATATATATATATATATATATATATATATATATATTGTCACGGAGAGTTGTGAAGGCATGGCTTTATTTACAGCAGATGGATGATGGCGAACTCGCTGCTCGGACTCTCAGCATTTCGTGCTCCTCTTCTCTCATTCCTCTAACCTGCCTCTTCTACCATCGTTACATTCCCCCACCAGCAGACGAAGCCCGTGGGGCGAGTGAGGAGCAATCATGGGGGTGGAAACCTTTCAGGCGAGCAACGTGAGTCACCTGCGTCCTGCTTGATCGTCGGCCATTTCCTAGAAGACGAGCGATTACATAACAAAATTCGCTTAAACGTTCCGGAACAACGTATGGTCCGGAATAGGGAGGAAGGAACTTTTGACATATTCCGCGCGTGCGTTGAGGTGTCCAAAGAAGCACCACGTCGCCTTTGCCAAACGATACTGGTCCGTGACGCTCGTCATATCTGCCTTTCGACCGGTGTTGCGAGGCTAAAGTGCGAAGACGTGCTATTCGACGCGCTTCTTCAGCGAGGCACACATTCTTTGACACAGAATCGTCTTCGTGCAGAATAAATGGCAAGAAAGTGTCCAGAGGGCTTCGCGGCAACCTTGCATAGAGGAGGCAAAATGGGCTGTAGTTCGCTGTCTCGTGTTTCGCCGTATTATATGCGTAAGTTATGAAAGGCAACACGTCATCCCAGTCCTTATGATTGGAAGAGACGTACATGGCAAGCATGTTTGTCAGTGTCCTGTTTGTCCTTTCAACGAGGCCGTTGGTCTGCGGGTGATACGGCGTGGAGTGACGGAATTCAGAAGTGCAAAGACGAAGCAGCTCCTCAACGGCGTCCGCAGTGAACTGGCGACCACGGTCACTGATGATAACACGCGGCGGGCCAAGGCGAAGGACTACGCAACGCAGAAGGAAGGCCGCCACGCAGGCAGCTGTAGAAGTCGGTATGGCTGCCGTCTCAGCGTACCGTGTGAGATGGTCCACGCGAACGATGATCCAACGGTTTCGGTTGTTCGATAAGGGGAATGGTCCCATAAGGTCTATGCCGACTTGCTCGAATGGCGTAGTGGGCAGTGTCAATGGCCGAAGGGGACCCGGTGCAGCAGTGGTCGGTCGCTTGTGACGTTGGCCTGTTTCACAACTAGCCACATAGTGCTTGGTTGTCTGGTGCATGTTGGGCCAGTAAAAGCGCTCTTGTGTGCGGTGAAACGTTCGCACGAAACCGAAATGACCAGATGTCTCAGAGTCATGCATGGCGCGTAAGACGTCGGAGCGGAGACTCTCGGGGACAACTAGAAGAAAACGCGCTCCAGTCCCGGAGTAATTTCTCTTGTAGAGCAACTCATCACGGATGGTAAAGCGACCACTGCCTTGAGAAGAACGAGCGGTGGCAAACAGCGGATACAGGTTGAGATCGTTTCGTTGCTCTCTCTTAAAGTCTGCCGCGTCGGGGAACGTACGAGTAATGGCAGCGAGACAGTTATCGAAATTCTCAGCGTCGCAATCAGTAGTCGCAAGAGGAATCCGAGAAAGGCTGTCTGCGTCTGCATGACGACGGCCGCTCTTGTATGACACCACGAAATCATATTCCTGGAGGCGCAGCGCCCAGCGAGCGAGTCGACCTGACGGATCACGCAAACCAACCAGCCAACACAAGGAATGATGATCGGTGATTATCTTAAATGGTCGACCGTAAAGATAACAGCGAAATTTCTGCACGGCGAAAACAGCAGCCAAGCATTCCTGCTCCGTGACGGCATAATTTCGCTCAGATTTGCTCAGAGAACGGCTGGCATATGCGGCTGGCATATATATATATAGTGTGAGCTCAACATACGACTGGCTCTTCTTCATCTCTGCACATCATCATCACTTGTACATTTTCCCCCATCAACATCGATCATCATCAGCTGCTTGGCTCGCTCTCCATCTTGGTCGCCATAGATCGAGGCTCGATTAGAATAAAAGTAGTTGCTCACAAGTGGTGGAGGTGCTGGGTGCGCCAATATATATATATATATATATATATATATATATATATATATATATATATATATATATACACACACTTTCGGAACCAAAATATACACGTGACGCATTTGCGCGGATCTGCTGCATACTTCACCCTTCAGTTGGCATATGAATTGAGTGGCGAAATAACGATACTCTCGCACATTCAAAACTATCACAGACGGCAATGTACGGACGAAATCTTGTAGAAAGACATTTATTTCCCCACCACTCTGAAGATTCGTCAATTCCGCACGCTACTATCTTGATGATAATTTCAAAATAAAGTATAATGATTGATGTAGGCATACGCATGAAATGCTGTAAAGAATTAGTGATAGAAGGCGCAGCCGGGAACACGGGGCAGCATACTGAGCTGAAAATGACGCTATAGCAAACACATTTTTTGAAAGCTTTTATGAATCGATCGTGGCGTTGCCCTGATAAACTCCGGAAGACTCTCTGCAACTTATACTGCTAGATTTACATGACGACATTTTAGTATATATTTCGTATATATTTCCTCACCAAAACTCACCTGTTCACTACAATGTACAGGCGCTGCTTTCACCATATTATCGATGCAATTGCAGGAAGAACAGAGATTCGCCTACGAATGTGATTCTAAGCAGCCCCGATCTATCTGTCCTGAAGATATTACCACTTCTTTTTAAAACAATTAAGCCTATTGCGTTACATAAAAATGCCGTCCTCATTATCATGGTAGGCCTTCAGAAACATGGACTTGTCATCACTAAAAACTTGCAAACACCACCATTCCGACCCTTTTACGAATGATTACCGACACATGTATTAAGCTGAAAAACGTAGTAAAGTATCTCTTAATATTGAAAAACCTTTTTAGGCGGTTTGCCACTTCACACTTCTAGCCAGAAAAATTAAAAATCCACGGTGCTGTCCCCTAACGCCAGTTTAATCCTACAGTGACTTCGAGGCATGCGGAATGCAAGTTACGATGGATAAATCTGATTTGTAACTCGATGAAGCGAACTCCGGAATGTTATGTCCCTACTTCGCGCAAAGGGGGAGGCGGTTCTACGCCGCAATACTTCACAAGGACCACAACAATGCTACGACTCCGTTCGAAATGCAACGCTCACCCCCCTTTGGCCACGCACCTGAACAACAATTTAACGAAACCGGATTCGTGCGGGGACCGGGAAGAAACGAGACAACAGGCTTAATTAACTCAAAAAAACATGGACTTTAATATGTCAACATGGTCAAAGTGTACAATTAACAATTACTAGCCAATCTGATGACGCAAGGCAAACAAAGAGCAACGCAAACACATAGTCCAGCACAGGAATTAACAAGGCAAACAAACTCCTCAATGAACGGCCGATAAAATGGGTAAAACAGCTCACCAACTAACGGCGCAATATCTTAAGTGCGCCTGCTGCCGCCAACGAAAGGAACGCTTATCTGGGTGGGCTCCATCGGTACATGGGTCTCGTCGCCGGCTTGTGGACTGGTGCCTTGTTAGAAACTCGGATGTCGACGTCAAAGTAGCTGTAGCTCACGGATTCTCCCCGATAATTGTTGTTGCATCATGCTCTCGCAAAGACGACATCGTCTCTCCAAGGCTAGAGAGCCGATCGGCCAGGCTCGCAGAAGGAATCGCAAACGAAGCCATACTTCTTCACACGACGGAAGGTCACTGCCTCTCTTCGAGTCTCGAATCTCCAAAATTCCGCCCTGTCCTCTGTGCCGAGGCGAATTTTGCTCCCTGATAGCCCCGCCTCACCAGGGAGTCTATCCAATGGTTGTCTACGGCAACGTCGCCAGTAGAAAACGCACCACTCCCACCCGACGTGCGACTGTCGTTTGGGACTCGTCTCCACAGTGTAACGCAGTACAAAAGCCTCTTGAAAAAATGTAGAAAGCAAAATGTAAACATACACAAAACTCGACATTCGAACAGGACGTCAGACAGCCTAACCAGCGACACTTGTGTGCAGATTAGTAAAGAGCGTTAGCTACCACCGCTTCCAGTCCGAAACACTCCAGGTGCAAGCAATTTGGCACCGTCTAGGCGCCCTCACGCTGGAAGCACCCGGTGACAAGGTGCGCCCGTCGGGAGTCGCTCCTTTGTGGCCGCACAAGTGTGCGCGTCCGAGAAGCAGTTCTGCTTACTGCATTGCACGGTGCTCGAAAGGTACCGGGGATGCTCCGTTGGCTTTGGCTTCGGCATTCTGTCGTCTTCAAAGTCCCCGCCTAATGGACGTTCTCATCTGGAGCCGCGGCGCAAACGTCAGCTCTGGTGTCATAGCGCGGTTTCCGCAAAACTCGCGGCTAACGAATGCCCCAGCGGTTCTCTGACCGCAGCGACAGCCGGAAAACAGGATTGCTGACGGCCAAAAATTCCCGCTACCCGCGTTCCGGTATCTCGCCCCGCCAGTGCCCCTCCGGGCGTCACGATGGCACAAGTATTGGTATTAGGTCCAATATTTCCTGTGTCAATGACGTTCGCCATAAGCTTTCACCTCCACAAATGTACTCACATGATGCAGCACCAGCACTGACAAATACTAGATTACCAATTACTACTAGCCGTGTCTCACTGCTTTTTACAAACTGAAACGTCATATAGTTTAACCTTTCGCGATCGCTTACCACACTGAGTTGACAATATTACATGCCTAGCGGTCGATTTAGACACATCTAGGTTTAAAAAAAGTTTGCAAAAGAAAGCTTGCTTATGGTTCTTACACGCTCGCCTACGCCTGGCAATATTTTCACTATGACCTTGTTCGGGCTTTGTAAGTTTTCTTTTTTTTTTCTTAATTGGCTGTCACTTAGGTTGCTGCTGAAAAAATGGGGGCTGATGTAAATAACTTATTTGGATCCCTTAGTAAACGAGGTCCAAGAATAGTGAGTTTCCTTCTGCCTAACAGAGAAGTAATATCCCGTTCAGTGAGTTACATATTACAGACATGCCATAATTTCGTCCCCGATTCCGCGCACCAGGCAAGCAAATAATGGTAGTGCAGACAACCCTCACTTGTAACTATTTCAATGGCGAGTGATTGCAGGACTTTCTAGGTGCTTTAACCTGGAATTGAATTAACAGTTGCGAGAAATTTCCGCATTTGATGCATCTAAACACTAGTTTCTTCGAAATAAAGCGTCCTGAAAAATCTATTTACTTGAATGGAGCAGGGGCTCGATGTGGGCAAATTTGGTTTGCATGCTTGAAATACCTGTCCTTTGTACGTGTTTTTTCCTTTCGTCCCAGTTCTCTCGCTCTCTTTTTTCTTCATGGAACTCATTTTCACATGTGCTTGAAAAGGTAGCCTTCTCTGATCGAGTTCCTCGAGCAAATACTAGCCGAAAAAGGTGTTAGTATAAAAAGATTTCTACTCATTTCTTTTCCCATTGGCTGCTCATTGATTGACTCATTTATTGATTGATCGATCAATTGTCTGGGTGAGCGTACTTATTTCGGCTGTTATGTTTACAACGCTGTATATTCGATTCAAGAAGTGAAATGAATACAAATTAATTTCCTGGCTTGCTGAAATTAATAAGGCATCCTATGACCTCAGGTACGCACTAGCAAGGGGCTATAAAAGTATTAACAGATAATTCCCATATAATCCGTGCAGGTCATCTTAGACATATTACAAAGCCAATGACATTGTCAGAGCATATAAGGTATCATGTAAATACAAATCAGTTGAAGAAAACAACTTGGAGGTCTCGTGCGAAGATGGGTTTCCCCAGAAGACGGACAGCCTCTGCTGTCCTTGAGACATACTGCCGCGAAAGCGACGATGCGAATATGGTCACCTGCACCTCTTCTTAATGAACGTCGCGACTACCGCCTGCTGGTAGCGGAGCTGTTAACCGTTGTCCCCGTTCGGCGATAAGCCGCAGCGCACTCTTTTAGGGGCGAAGCTCCTTATGGCATCACCTGGACGGTTCTCGATTGTCGATGCATCCTGCGTAGCCAGTAGCGTCTCCCTTAGCATACAATAGCATACAATAGATGGCACTGTCCCGTAGAGATGCATTCAAACTGCAGTTGGGTGACGATACACTAGATGCCGCTGTACGCATTCTGTATTGTCATCTCCATTTCTCGTCTCGTTTCCGAGAGGGCGCTGCCCCATAGACATGCATACAATATGGCGGTTGGGTGAAGATACGCTGGATGGCGTTGGCGGTGCAGCTGCTCCGCCGGGGTCTGTGGAAAGGGGTAATGGTACCGGGGCTTTCATTTGGGAACTTAGTGGTGTGCATGAGGCCAGATATACAATGAGGAATGATGTGAATCAAAGAACTGTGGGACGCCTCGCGTTGGGTGCCCACGGAAAAACGACAAGCGAGGCTTTAAAGGGCGATATGGGATGGGCGAGTTTTGAGGCAAGGGAAACACAGAGCAAACTTAGGTTTGAAGAGAGGCTAAGGAATATGAAAGAGAGTAGGTGGGCAGTGAAGGTGTTCCGTTATTTATATAGAAAGAGCGTTGACACGCAGTGGGGAAAGAGAACTAGGAAGCTCAAGTGTAAATATACGGCTCTAAGAAAACTGCCAACAAAGAGCGTAAAGGGAAAAGTCAGAGAGGCGGAGATCTACTGAAGGGCAGCGATGGAAACAAAACCGACTCTGAATAACTACCGAGAGGGCAAAAACGAAATAAAGAGGGAGGCATTTTATGATAATTCAAGAGGAAGCGCTTTATTGTTTGAAGTGAGATCGGGCTGCCTTAGAACGCGTATCTATAAAGCGAAATTCAGTAAAGAAGAAAAATGGACATGCTGTAAGGAAGATAGGGAAACGACGGTGCATGTTCTGACTGAATGCGGAAATATCCACCCAGGTGTACGTTTGGGCACCACCCTACAGGAGGCCTTGGGTTTTAAGGCGAACAACGGGAAGCTGAACATAGGCATATTTCTTTTGGTGCGATGGGGTCGAATTGCCGCTGGATTGGCGGAGAAGTGAAAAGAACACGCAGCTCTGCGAATGCGTCGTCGGTCCTGACCAGGTCAACAGCTTGTAATCGTCATGAATTTGTGTTAAAGGCGCGACTATGGTAGCGAAGTTGCAGATGAAAGGGCCGAAGAGGATAATCTTATGAAGAGCACAATTCTTTCAAGTCCTTGTTCGTAAAAACTCGGCGAGGACTGGTACTTCGGCCGTGTCTAGGAGCACACCTTTTCAAAGAGCATTGCCGAGGATGACTAGCTGTCGTGCGGCGAAGCGACTCTCTTTAAAGTGCAGCTGAAGGCGAGAGCATGGACGATTCATTTGACGACGAATTCGAGGGGAATTTATTGGGAACGAAGCCCTGGCGGAAAAATAACGATGTCATCTGAGTAACACTGGCTCATATGGCATTTGAAGCCACGCAAGGTGTTATCCATCACTCGTTGAAATGTGGCAGGAGCATTACGCAATCCAAATGGCAGGGCGATCAATACAATCAAACCGTCAGGAATAACGAAGACCACGTTAAGACGGTCTGCCTCAGCGACTTCGACTTGGCATTACCCAGATCGTAAGTCCCAGGGAGAAAAGAAGTTCGCGCCATAAAGGCAGTCCAACCCGTAGTCAATGTGGGGTACAAGAAAAACACCTTGCGGGTTATCTTACTGAGTCGCCTGTAGCCTAAACGAAAGCGAATTTTTTCTTCTTTCTGAGTAGCACTAGAAGGGAGGCCTAGGGACAGTGCCAAGGTTGTATCACGCCGTGTTTATGCATGCCGCCAACAAGCTGGTCTATGATGTACCGCTCCGTTGCGGACACACGGCACCGTCTTCGGCGTAAGAGCGCATGGTTGCCAGTGTCGATGTGGTGCACGAGAGTGAAAGTATGGCCTAAGTGACCTTGTTGTATGCCAAAGGACTCTGAAAGCGGTTGAGGAAGTTGACTATCTGCACGTGTTGGTTCGGAGCCAGGTTGGTGTCAATGCACTGAGAAAAACTCCATCACATGACGGCTGAGCAGAGCAAACTAAAAGTGCGATGGCACCAACTTGCTGAGCAGCCTCAACTTCAGACGAATCATAGAGAAAATACAGTTCAAGTTCTTCACCATAACCAAGATATTCATCGTGGAGCTGACTTGCAGGACAACGTAAGTGTTTGGAAAAAGATGCACTGGAGCCGTGTCTAATCGTAAGGACATGGGTAGTAAGAATGGATGGCGGCGGCACATTGCTTAGAGGGAATAAAATAAACTGTCAATTATGAATATCCAACACAAGAAACGGGCACTAGGGCGGGAGAGTATGCAGGAATTACGGTATCGTAGGTGACGAACACACGACGGAGCTTCACCAGAATCTCGAAAAATGCAGCTGCCGAACGGGGACAGCGCAAGTTCAGCACGGACACAATGAATAACTGCGCGTTGAGATGACAAAGTATAAGCCTAAAATCATGGCGTGGGAGCAGCGGGATGGAACTATGAAGTGCCGCTTATGACAACGCGCACTGTACACTTTCCGAAGGGTTCGATCCACTCGGCACTGATTTTACTTAATAAAATGGCACTAAGCGGCGTCGCGACTTTACGAATTTTCAGGCGGAACAGGTCAGAAAACAATTATATTGCTGCCCCGTGTTGACAAGTGTATGAGCAGCGACATCTTCGCCATAAACTTCTATGACGTTTGCAGGAAACAAGATCTGTACAAGGATGGTCATGTGGGGGAGTCGGAGCTAGTTAAGCATAGTGAAGGTCAGAATTACCTTTCATTAGGAAACACACCTATATATTTAAAAGCACTGACCAAACCTACGTGACCGCATGACGAACAAGGGAAAGTGTGCAACAAGGCATAATAAAGAGGAGTAAACCGGCGCCCCACATGGGCACCAACCTCTCCTTAAATTACATTCATTAAAAAAGGCATAATCAATCTGGCTAGAATCAATCCAACATATGCTAAGTGATGAAATGATTCGGAAATGAAATTTCTTTGTCATGCAGGGCTATCGATGGCATGCTGGCACAGCGAGAATTGTTTTTATTCATGTGATATGCTTCGTCAATTTCTCTCGTAACCAGGTCGCTGTGTGTGAGCAGACCTTCTGTATCAGTAACGATAAGGGTGCAGCCTTGGTTTAAAGAGTGCCTAGCCATGTGCGAGCCCTCATTCCCTTTCAACCAGTTGTAATTCTTGAACGTGAGGCTAAAACTCACCAAGAATTGTGTATGCCGGCAGTACAGCCCAAGATCCGCCAAACCTATTCTAAATTTTAAATCCGCTAATTTTAAGGTCGTAAAAAACGGGATCGCCTACTCTTGCCTATTCTCATCCTTACTAAAGCCATTTTTTTATCATGCCCCGGATAGCTTTTCAAGAGACTATATGATTAATAGACTAAATGATTAACAACACCATTATTTTGGCTACCCCATCATACAAATATCTTGGCGTTCACATTTCATGCGATTTATCCTGGACTACGTATGTAGCAGCTATTTCATCGAAAGCCTCTCAATCCCTCGGCTTTCTCCGCAGAAGCCTGCGCAACGCTCCTTCTAACGTACGCGCCTTATCCTATATCACTTATGCTCGTCCACAGCCAGAGTACGCGTCATCCATATGGTCGCCACATCAAGATTACCTTGTCCGTATGTTGGAAGCCATCCAAAATAGAGCAGCGAGATTCGTCTCTGGCAACACTACGACTATCATTCAAGCATTACTCTACTAAAATGAGATCTTGCACTTCGTTCACTAGAAGAACGCCGAGCCATTTCTCTATTATGTTTATTTCACCGGTAAATTTATAGTAACAGATTGCACTGTTTGCCGCTTCATGCGCCACTGCGCACATCTCGACGCATTCACAACGCACGTAGTTTCATGCGCATTCATGGTCACACACAGGCATTTCATTCATCACCACTACGTAGAGCCATTGCACATTGGAGTGGTCTTCCTGATCACATTGTATCTACTACAAATCGAGAAGCTTTCCGCGATAACCTGATTTCGTTGCGCCGTATTTAGCATTGTATAAGGTTGTTGCACTTTACTGTTTATAATATTTGTCTTGTTCTGTTCTTTTATCCCCTTTCTCTTTTGTTATATGTTTAGTTTGTGTGTATTTTACTCTTTGTAAATATGCATGCCCCCCTTACTCAATGCCCTTCAATGGGCCTGTAAGGAATTTTGAATAGAAGTAGCGCATCTAAGGGCGTCAGGGTTCGTGCAAAATTCTATCTGTTTGAATGCGCAGAAACTAATGAAACGTGTAATATTAGGAACGATCAAAAGGGATAGTGTTTCAGCACAGTTAGACAGAAAATTGAAGTTACCCATATGTCCATAACATGCCACATGGTCTAAAAATGCCGCAGGTCGCTTCAGTGTCAAAGTTATTTTTGTGCCGATAATAAATTAAATGTTGCGGAACAATTGAAAGGAAGCTTGGTCAAAAAGATTAGGAGTAAATAAGAAAAGTAGCAAGGTAAAGAAACACATGCCCTCGTTCGGTGCATGCAAAGTAGGTCTAGTGTCAATAGTCAGAAGAGGCGTGCAAGACGCGGACACAAGGGGGAGAAGTGAATAACATGAACGTCGTTCGTGCTGTTCAGTTCTTCCCCTTGCATCTGTGACAAGCATGCCTCCTCTTCTGACTATGTACAATTACCAACTCGTTCAACTTTGTCCTTTTGCGGTCTAGTTTATCAGGTGCCGTTGTCATGTGATGCAGTGACATGTATACCTGCCAAACAGGCCGATGTTTTAGTATGATCGGCTGAGTACAAACGCTCTCTGAAAGGGAAAGAGTACTCGCACATGGCAAGACACCATTCCAACCACGACTGCACCCTTATCTCTACTGATACACAATATCTGTTCACACGCATTGGTCACGTAACGACTGAGATTGTCGAAGCAAATCACGTGAATAACAACAGCACTCGCTCCGTCACCATGCCATCTACAGCTCTCCATGAAGAACAAATTTCATTTTTCAATCATTTCATCACATAGCATACCTTGGATTGGCCCTAACCAGGTTTATTATATCTTTTTGCATAATTTTCCATGTTCGTCATGGGATCACGTGGATTTGACCAGTGCTTTTAAATATGCGTGTGTTGCACAATAAAAGTTAGTTGTGCGACAGAACTGTGGTTTGTGTCCTTCCTTACTTTTTGTCGTTGTGTTCCGCACTCACCGTCAGTAATGCTTAAATAAGATGTGGAGTTCGTCAAGATCGTAGTTTTTCCCTACGAATCTGCGCCCTTTATTTCCCTCCTGGATAGATCCAGGGCGCCGGATGAGGGGTGAGAGATGACACCGCAGGAGAAGGGGAGAACGACGGATATTAAAGGTCCGGGCAGAATGAGAGGTTTCAAAGTGTTGAGCGGCACTTGAAGAAAGGTAGGAGGGAGCGGGGCCGGTGCTTTGTCGCCTCTTCATATCAGGAGGATACCAAGCGCGTCGTTGGCAAAGTCGAGTTTCGTGCACAGGAAAATCGCATGAATAACAGATAAGTCGGTTGTCTTGGGTACGTCAGCTGTTCAGAACAGCAGGTGACGACTGGGGAAAGTATTGGCGATCAAGGCGCACGGGCCGCTGCGACGACCACTAGCTGCCTGTGGGTGCTTAGCGGCCAGCTGCGTGTGGAGGAGGGGAATGCACTTGCCTGTTTTGCAGCGACGCAGAGGAAGGCTTTGGCTTCGCGGCCAGGGCAGCGTACGAGAGTGAATCTGGCGTAGGGGCGTCTGGTGAGCAAGAGGCTAAATGTCAGCCATTTGTCCATATATCACTTGCCGGAGTTCAGGAGGCAAGTGTGACTCCAACGCTTGGGTGGCTCGCAGAAGAGACAGTTGCCGTGCTACGTCCTCCCTCGGATATCGATTCATTTGGTCGAGGATCGCTTAAATGGAAGGAACAGCACCCGTGCTGTTGCTTAGAGCTGTAAGAACGGCATCCGGAACGAGAGCACGGCGCGTAGAAACCGTTCATTGCACAGGTCTTCACAGCTCTGGCAAAGAATTGTTAAAGCTTTGTCAGTGCGATGGTTCTTTGACCAGAACTATAAAACACGTCATCTCCTATGCCTTTTGAGATATTCTTTATCTTCTCTTCTTCAGCTACTGCTCAAATAATGCTGCGGAAAAAAAATCACTGCATCTCCACTAATATGAATCATGACAAGTGGCGAAGTACTGGGTATCTTACCGGTATAGAACCGTACATC
>CM023485.1:111654835-111701525 GCA_013339685.2 Hyalomma asiaticum | reverse complement strand
AAGCGACACCGGGTGAGAGTGGCTCGTCAGTTGAGTTCAGTGGTGAGCGGGAGAGTGTATCCGCGTCAGAGTGCTTTCGGCCTGATCGGTACATGACGCGAAAGTCAAATTCCTGCAGGCGAAGAGCCCAACGTCCAAGGCGACCAGAAGGGTCCTTGAGGGATGCCAACCAACAAAGAGCGTGATGGTCGGTCACTATGTCGAAAGACTGGCCGTACAAATAAGGACGAAATTTGCTTATTGCCCAGACGATTGCCAGACACTCTTTTTCAGTGACCGTGTAATTTGCTTCCGCTTTTGTGAGGGCCTGACTAGCGTAGGCGACAACATATTCTGAAAAGCCGGGCTTACGTTGCGAGGGTACTTGCGCCAAATCCCACGCCACTAGCGTCTGTGTGAACTCCGATAGGCGCTGTCGGGTCGTAATGCCGCAATATAGGTGGCGATGTAAGTAGTTGTCGCAGTTTGATGAAAGCTTCTTCGCGGGCTGTTGTCCTATTTGAGAGACTACCAGAACCACAAAGCAGTTTTGTAAGAGGCACTGTTATGGTGGCGAAGTTCCGGACAAACCGACGGAAGTAAGAGCACAAGCCCAGGAAGCTCCGTAGTTCTTTGACCGTTGTGGCCTTTGGAAACTCGGCGACAGTGCGGAGTTTATCAGGATCTAGAAGAATTCCGTGTTTCGATACAACGTGGCCAAGTATGGTTAGCTGGGCAGCTCCGAAGCGACATTTCTTCAGGTTAAGTTGAAGGCCCGCATTTGTAAGACATTGTAGAATTGTGCTAAGACGGTTGATGTGCGTGGCGAAATCGGGGGAGAACACGACGACATCATCAAGATAGTATAAGCATATCTGCCATTTTAAATCCCGCAAAATGCTGTCCATCATTCGCTCGAATGTTGCTGGCGCGTTGCAAAGACCGAATCGCATGACTGTGACTTCGTAGAGACCATCCGGGGTGACGAACGCTGTCTTTGGTCGATCAGTCTCGGCCACCGGAACTTCCCAGTAACCCGATCGCAAGTCGAGAGAAGTAAAGAACTCGGCGCCTTGCAGACAATCGAGAGTGTCGTCTATTCGAGGAAGAGGGTAGACATCCTTTCGAGTAATTTTGTTGAGACGTCGGTAGTCCACACAAAATTGAATGGAGCCGTCTTTCTTTTTTACGAGCACAACAGGTGAAGAACAAGGGCTACAGGAAGGCTCGATCACTCCTCGCTGAAGCATGTCGTTTACTTGGTCCGTAATGATGTGACGTTCCTTGGCTGAGACACGATAGGGGCGCTGCCGGAAAGGCGGGTTAGTCCCAGTGTCGATTTTATGCACAGTGCTGTTCGTTCGGCCTAAGGACGCGTGAGGGAAATCGAATGATGTTCTGAACTCGTTGAGAAGGGTGATAAGTTGCGCCTGTTGAGCGGGAGCGAGGCCACTGTCGATGGAATGGTGAAGTGCATCCGAGGACACGTCATCTGAAGCACGGTGAGGAGTCAGCGCGTTCAAGTGAGGGTTTGGACCGGTCTCACGGGAATCAATGGGCACGATGACAGCACCGTCCACAGAATGGACGTGGCCAAGTGTCTCATTACGGCGCAAGCTTAGTGGGCACGGGTTCATGTTACAAACAAGTATGCCAGCGTCATTCAGATCAAGGGCCAGCACGGCTGATGGCAGTGACGTGTGATGGTGACGAATAAACAGGTCGGACGGCGTGAACAAAACAATAGAGTGAGAAGGTGCAGCACTTAAAACAGGAACCATGACGCCGCTGAGGGGGGGGGGGGACGTCACTAGCAACGGCAAGCTTGTCACTAGCAACGGCAAGCTTGTACACACCAGGTACGGCTTGATCACAGGAATCGGGAAATGAAGATAGTTCCACCGGAGCGCGAGCGCAGTCAGTAACAGCGTGATGGCGCAACAAGAAATCCCACCCGAGGATGACGTCGTGGGAACACGAAGCGAGAACAAGAAAGCCGATATGGTACAGTACGTCTCGAATGAAGACTTTGGCGGCACATGCTGCAACAGGTCGAATTCGCTGTGTGCTTGCAGTACTGAGAGAGAATCCCGAAGGTGGCGTCGTCACTTTACGAATAGAACGGCAAAGACTTTGACTTATCACAGATCTAGCGGCACCAGTATCCACGAGCGCAAGAGTTGGTACACCTTCGACGAATACTTCGCTAACATTGGCTGGAGACAGGCGAGGACTTACACGGGTGGACGACGACGCAGCTCGTGCCTCCGGAGCTGCAGCAGTCAGTTTTCCATCTCAGTGGTAGTGGATCGCGAAGCATGGGGGACAGTGATCGGCGTCCTGGTAAGTGTGAACGAGGGGAAGCGAAGGGTTGAAAATCGGAAGAAGTCTGAGGGTCGCGGTCGTGCACTTCTGGTGACGGGTCGCATTGCATGTGGTATGGCGGCCGGAAAGGATAGTCGGGGTAGGTCCAGGTGCTCGGGGTCGCCGCGAGTCGCCGACAGCAGAGGCATGCAACATGACCTGGAATTACGGAAGCGTAACAAATTGGTTTGTTGTCAGGTATGCGCCAGCGATTTCCGTAGTACAGCTGCCCACCAGTAAATGGCGTTGTCGGACGTCGAACAGGTTGAGCGGGCGGCACTGGCATTTGACGCGGTGGCTTTGCAGCAGCAGCGGCATACGTCAGTGGCGCGGCGACAGGTGTCGGTTAAGGGTTGGGTGGCAAAGCTTCGGAGACTTGGTCCTGAATTACCTGTCGTATATTCGGCGTCAAGTAATGCGTAGGCGTTTCCGTGGGTGACAAATGCGATAAACACGATAACTGTCGCGCCACCTGTTCACGCACATACTCCTTGTTTTGCGGCAGTAGCGTGTTATTGTCTGTGCCGACAGTCAAAGAGGCGAGAGTATCCTGTGTGGTTGCCTGCCACCGAGCCAAGACGCCTTGTTTGCGCAGTTCGCCGAAGCTCTCCCAGAGGGTGGTCAGCTCAGACACAGTTCGTGGGTCTTTCGCCTACAACATTTGCAAGGCATTGTCGTCTATGCCTTTCAGTATGTGTCTGACTTTCTCCTGTGCAGTCATGGAGGGCTCAGGCACTTGCATAGGTCGATGACGTCTTCTATGTAACTCGTGAAAGTTTCGCCCTGTTGCTGCACACGTCCGTGCAGGCGGTGTTCAGCACGGATCTTGCGTACTGCAGGACGGACGAAGACCTCGGAAAAGCACTTTTTAAAAGCGGTCCAGTGGTGAAATCGGAGTCATGGTTGTGGAACCAAAAGTCGGCGACGTTTTTCAGATAGAAGGGGACATTCTGCAGTTTTGAGGGGTCGTCCCACTTATTCTGTCCGTTCACCTTTTCTAACGTGGACAACCAGTCTTCGACGTCCTCGTCATCCGCCCCGCTGAAGAAAGGGGGATCGCGCTGGCGATGACAGGCGGATATTGGGCCATGTACGATGACAGGCGGATATTGGGCCATGGATTGCTGTGTCGGCTGGGCTTGCAGGATGTTCTCTGCAAGTATGGTTGGGATGATGGGCAGCTACGGACTTCAGAGTTCCAGATTGCAAAACCCGGCAACTCCACCACTTTGAAGGGGGTTTTATTGGCGTCGAGTAGCAGCGGTTAGTAGCGCGTCCAGAAGCAGCGTCTGGTAGCAGCGGTCAGTCTCGGCGCCAACAGCTCACGCTGCGCTCGCACCTCTTGGCTAGGCAGCATCCCACTACATTTTGTGGGTTTGTTCCCACTGCTGTTGTTCCTTTCTGGGATGCGCCGTTTCCTCCGAAAACGATCTACGATGCCGCTGTGAAGAGACGTGTCACTCGTCATGTCCCATCTGCTGTGCAGCTGTGTATGTCACAGCAATTACTGACTGCGTGCGTCGTGGGAACAAAGCCGCCACTTTTACTGCGTGCTGGTCCAATACGACGACCTTTCTGCGGAAAAGCATTGCGGTAGGCTGCCGTCGCCTACTCTTTCCCGTCGATGTACCGCCGAACATAACAGAGATGACACGGCGAATCTCGCGGCACAGAAAGAGCACACGCGGCCGACTCGGATGCACAGCTCGCAGGCGGCGTTGGCGTAACACATCTTTCGCGTTCACTAAGGAGACCACACAACGAATCTCGCGGCACAGAAACAGCACACGCGGCCGCGCTATGCTTCAAGAATGCTCTACAAAAATCTTGCCCTCATTATATTTCAGAGGCGTTTGACCTCCAGACGGAGCGTCTGCTGAGTGCTGGGTACCACCAGCACCTCCTCATTTCGGTAGCAGAAAGCCTGCTGAGGAAAATGCGCCGTCACCCGCAAGAGTGTGAAGCCGGCGCCTCACGCTGGCGTAACGTAGCTGTGATACCCTACGTTCACAAGCTTTCACACAATCTCAAAATGTGGCCCAGTGGTACGACGTACAAGTCGTCTTCTCCGCTCCTCACAGGTTGTCTAAACTCTGCACAGTGACCGACCCTGAGGCAAGAAAGCAGCAAGCGTGTGGCTCTTCGCATAGTGCCCTTTCCACTTTGTTGATTGTGCAGAAGGTGTGTACGAAATTCCTTTAACATGCGGAAAAGTTTACATTGGCCAAACGGGAAGATGCGTCAATATTAGGCTAAGAGAACATGCCAACAATGTAAAAAACGCTCGCCAAGAGAAGGAATTTCAAGGTTTTTCGGCTAGCCATTGTGCAACTTGCCAAGATTGTTCACCGGACCTGAACAACACTGCTGTCATGCTGAAGAACAATTCACCCCTCACAAGAGAGATTGCCGAGACGGAACGTATTAGCAGGTTAGGGGAAGGCTGTGTCAGCACACCGTCGATAGCTCTTTCCGATAAAGATATGGCGTTTTTACGCATGTGCGGCAATGCTGTATGAACTGATTTTGCCTATATATACGTGATCCCCGTGCTAATAAACACTTGTTGGAAGTTCAGCGCTTGTCCCGTGTGGTTCTTGTCGTCGTCCTTGTCCTCTTTTTTGCGCTGCAGGTTGTAGGTAACTGATTTTCTCCTTGGAGCATTTATGTGGCTGTCCGTACTTTATAGCCCACATGGTGTCTTATCCGAACTACTGCCCCAATGTATCCTTTAAATACTTTGCTTGAGCCTTTCGAACTTACCACAGACCCACGCTGTTTTGTGCGAAACACATATGGAGCACCTCAAGACCTCCTGATCGTAGCATAGGGGAGCTAGGTACCCCGGAGGCGCTCTCTTGTGTACGGGCTGTAATTCTAGGAGGAAATACGCAGGCTACAGAACTGGCGTCGTCAGCCATGCGATCGGGATCGCCTGTAGTCTCGGAGCTGGGCCACGTCTTGACTGTCACGGCCGCGCCTCTCTTAGTCGCATGACTGCAACTCCGCTTGCAATACGAGGAAAATGAATCGCCGTCACAGGGTTCCCAACTCTCAATGTCCACGCGAAAACGGATGCCTGGGGCTCTCACCAAGGCACAATCTAGATATGGAGGGGATGCAGTACGCACTGTATATTCCACAGTACACCTTCACAATTTGCAGCTGGCTGATTTCGGTTGCCCTCAAAGTATCATCGTCTTTGTTTTACTCCACTCGTATTTGGCAGCGGCAGTACCGCTTGATAACCCCGATAGCATGCTTTGTATTTGCTTCGCATCGCATTAGCGTTCACACCTCTTCACTATGCTGCAACTACCGCTTGCATTATCGTTCTTTCGGCGCCATTTTCGTTCTATGGTTTCGCCTTATTTTCAAGAAAAAGACATCTCGTTTCTGTCAAGTTTGCGGAGGGATCCAGCACTTCCAATAGATTGTCTCAGGATAAATGTAAGCATTCCTGTGTAGTGCCACCGGATTCTTGTGTATTGTCAAGGCTCCACTAATATCTACGTGCCAAAGGCGCACACGTCTAGAGCATCCGACCGAATACTCACCGTTCCATTTACCAAATTTCCCATTGAGCACGCCCCAGCTTCTGGGAGGGCATGTTTCACTTTCTCTTAGAGGGATTCCTCGGGTAGAGGCATGAAGCACATGTTAAGCACGCCATGGAGTTCTGCACATTAACTACAGCGGCCGATGGGAATCGTTGTATTTTTCTGCCGTTATGGGGGTTCTGTGCGCGTCAAAGGCCATTTAGAAGTTCATTTTCCATGCACCGACCCACACATTAACAGAACGTTTCACTCTACTCAGACAGACTTAATTGGAATGTTCTGAATCCATGATCACAACATTTCAGAGAGTGTTCCAACGTTTTTGACCTTCGCTTATGTAAGACCGTGCAATTGCCTCACTGACATTTCCATAAATTATCCCTTCTATACTGATCATCAGTTTTGTTCTAGAACACTGAAGTCTCACGTATCCCGTACCTTATCCAGCTCCATTTTCCGTACAATTTCTCTCTCGCCTCTCAGACTGCCGTTTCGGCGCCCAAGCCAACAATGACATCACCCTGTATGCGCAGAAGAATATCTGCGACTCGACTCACCGCGTTGTGACATTCTCATTTCAAGAAGTTTTCCTTTGCATTCCTACGCGCATTCCGGGCCTGATGCGAAAAATTCGCTGGTGTTTTTATTGAACGTTACGTACTCACTGAGCAGACATGTCCTGTTAATTAAGATAAGGGGTCCTTTACAATTCCTTCCCAACATTGTTGCTCCATGGCGAGATTGTTGTCATGGAGCAGACACACGGCCTGTTTTTCTAGTGCCGCGCTCCGCTTGAATAAGTACTAATATTTTGTACAGTAGATGAAGCGTCTCACGTCATTTTCTTCGAGGACTGTGGTGTTGTCAGAGAAATGTTAATATAATTGCGTGATTTATTTCCAGAGAACCTTGTAAAATATGGTGGCCCCACCCAAGCAGGCAAACGGCAATTTTTCGACTGGATTTACAAGGCAAATGGGATGTTTTGCGCGTATTTCTGCTGTGCTTGGCGCCCTTCAAAGACGAATTTCTGCGTAAGGACAGAGACTACGATGTTAGCATTTATTGGGAAAATATAAGAGAAGGTGAGTAGTGTTTTCCGCAAGCATATATTATTATCATCAATGATTAATGGATGAGTGCAAAATGATAGAAAGCTGCTAGTTGGCAAGGATTCATAATCTAAATAGCAGACATGCGAAACAAGGCCATAAGGGAAGAGAAGTAGACAAGGCGTTCGTGTTGTCCGCTTCTCTTCCCATGTGTCCTTCTGCAGGCGTGTTCCTTGCATTAGATTGGATGAGAAATTGCACTTGTGCAGGACACAAAATTCCTTTACAAAGAAGTACCGGTAGCAGAAACATTCACTAGATCTATATGCATTTTAGCTTCCCTCAGTGCAGTCTGATACATTGTTTTATACGAAAGTCCGCCACGTGAAATAGATCTCATTTTCATGCGGAAAGTAAAAACAATAGCTGCAGAGCAAATTTACCAACGATTAACACGAACTCACAACGCGTTGGTCCGGCACGGTAGGTACTAGGTGCTTCACCAAAAAACCCACCAAGACAAGTGAGATATGCGGAAAGGGCATGCTTTATTTAATTTCGCTTATTGAGACATATCCCGCCATAGCCCAAGACTGTACGGCAGGCGCCTTACAAACATCTAATAAATATTTTATTTATTGCATGCATTGAATGCGATAAATACCTGTTCTTCATGAATTCGAAAAACAGGAACCCCGCGTGCACCACTAATCACAAAACCCGCTACACTGATTGCATGAGTAATGTTGTATATCGAATTCCCATGAGCTGTGGGAAAGTGTATATTGGTAAAACAGGACAATGCTTTACTAATCGCGCACGTCAACATGGCACTAACATAAAACGCGGATATGGTAGCCATTTAATTGACCATTGCAAGAAGTGCACATGCGTTCCCATGTTTGAAAAAGCAAAATTTATGGGTAAAGGAAAGTGTAAGAAAGAAAGAGAAATTTTAGACGCGTTCTGGATCAGTGAAGAAGGAGACAATTTTGTTAATTCGGCCTCACTTGCACTATCACAGAGGGAAATAGACACAATGAAAGAACGAATGTATTTGTGATTGCGAGTGTTTTGTTGTGTGCATGTTTTTCGGAGGATGTATAAATAGGCTGGTTTTCATGCAATAAACATTCAGTTGGCAGTCAGCGCTTGTCCTGTGGTCTTCGTTTCTTCGTCTTCTGTGTTCCTTTGCGCTGTTACTTCTTTGCTCCAATACCTATACTTTCGCCGAACCGCTTGTAAATGCACCTAACGGATATCCAGTTGATGCAAACACATTTAGAAAAGGCAACTGCTGTTAAATTAGGCTCAGATATTTCGACGGAGGCTAAATGTTGAGGCCCGTGTACTCCGCGATGTCTGTGGACGTAAAAGAACCCCTGTGGTCGAAATTTTCGGCGCCGTGCATATGCGTATTTCAACATTAAATCCTAGGTTTTGTGATGTAAAACTCCTGAAATGAATCACTGAAGTATCGAAACGTCTTTCAGTATAGTGTAGTTTGAACCTTTTGTACGGCCGTCTAGGATTTCTGAAACAAATCACTGCATTGGGACTCTACTAAGCATTTCGGTAATTCAAGCAAAGCAGAGGCTTCTCCTGATTGCCAATTTTCATTCCGTGCGTTGTCTTTCGGTTTGGGGCTTCTTCTGATGCATCACCGCCTGTAATAACGCTTGCACATTCGTCAAGTTTTCTGCTCTGCCTTCCGCGTCGTGTGCGCTGGTGTGTATAGAGAAATCTTGAAGATCCTACATATTGTTACGTGTTGTTACACATTGTTAAGGGGATCGTGAGTATGGGCGGCTGGATGCAGAAATTTGAGCGGTAGTGTAATCGGTGCGAGCAGCACAGGGACGGCAATAGTTGCTTGGTGGAGAGTACCCAGCATACATGCTCGGTTCAGGTGAGTTACAGCGACTTCGGCAATACCGGGATATGTGCCCAATCCCACAACAGCTGAAGCATATCGGCTTGTCGTCAGGAGTGCGCCACTCCGGTGAATTGCGAAAACGCGGTGGGTAATAGGCGGTGAACGATGTGGCGTACTCCCGCGACATGGGCGGGTGTCAGGGTGGTGCGTCGAGAAGACCGAGTGAAGTTTCATGTTGGCGAACTCCTGACGGACAACTGCTTGGATCATAGAGATTGGGACTGACGGTGTGGAGGAGGGGCTAAGCTCCAAGGTCGCCGGACAGGCGGCCTCAATTTCTCGCCGCACAATCCGAGTAATGTTGCAACTTGTGTCGTTGGAACTAGGAACATCGGCACACGATGACTTCGCCGCGGTGTTGGGCAAGCGGGCAAATTGTTGAGGGATTCGTCTGCTTTTTGCGAGTTCTAGGCGCTAGCATTCCTTGATCGGTGCATCAACCGTCCACAGGTTGAAGGCGTCATCTGCAATTCCCTTGGGGATATGGACAACCTTCTCTTGTTCTGTCATGTGCGCGTCAGCTTTCTGTCAGAGGGCCAAAACGTCCCGAATGTACATCACGTAAGGCTCGTTTGACGTCTGTACACGGGTGGATAACGCCTGTTCCGCAGCAAGTTGGTCACTGTGAGAGTTGCCGAACCACTGCCGAATCTTGTCTTTGAACGCACCCCTACTAGTAAGCTCCATGTCGTGCGTTTCGAACCAGACACGAGGGGTGCCGCCGAGGTAAAATATAACGTTTGCGAGCATGACGGTAGGTCCCACCGGTTAGTTGGTGCGCTCGTAGAGGTTGAGCCACTTCTCGATATCTTGCCCATTGGTGCCAGAGTAAATGCCAGGGTCACGAGGAGGGGTGACAGTGATGTAGGTCGTATTGGCAGCAGGTGTTGGGGTGGGCGCTGCATCCCCTGTGGACGAGGTTTCTTCTGGCGCCATGAAGGTAGGCTCGAGAAAGCGTCCACTGCGAAGCTCCCTGTCGGGAAGGCGTACCCAGCACCTCCACCAAAGATGTTACGTTGAAAGATGCAAGAGGCGAAGTTATGTACAGATGTATTTACAAAGCAACCCTGAGGTGCTTGGCCATGAAGAAGCAGCCCGAGCAAGCCTCGCTAAAACGTCCTCCTTTTCGTCTTTCTCTATTCGCCTCTTGACGGTCGGTGGCACGTGTCCGTATAGCAATATTACAGGGATCGGCACGCGCGATTGAGTAACCGGCGAAATAGGGGATATTCATAATGCATTGTGATCTCGCAGCACCGGGCGCGTCCACCATGTTATTCGCGGTGCCATCGAGAAGAACAGAATAACGAAATCTTGGGCTCTTAAGCACCCACCCCGAAGGCAGCTGCTACACAGGCGTGCTGCTGATGAACGGAAATAGTAGGCCCGAATTTCTCCTTTTCGATCGCGTACTCGTGATGAGAGGTAAGCCTTCTGGAATACTCTTGGTTGTCGAGAAGATCCGAGTGTAGAATATCTACGATAAGCTCGTACAAAAATACGATCCCCCACTTTATTTACCAAAGCGATTACAAACGCGCGCCAGATATCGAAACCACGTTGTTTTGAGCTTCGATGTACTGCTTCCCACCTCTGGTTTCTCCAGCCACAGGCACCTGTATCCTTCGCAGTTGACTGTTTGATGTTTACTAGAAATAAGCAATGCCTGGGAACATAAGCGGTGCGCCAGGAACGTCTCAGAATATCACGTTTTGGAGTTTGCACGCTCGCCCGGTGTTATTTCACTGCTGATGTGCTAGCACACTTTAGCCACGCTATGTCCTTCGACGTGAGCAGACAAGCTTCTGAGAGGATTGGTGTACGTTGAAAATACTTGCGCCATAGGATGAAAACTTATTGCTAGCGTCACCAGGTCGTTGCCGCGTTTTCCTTGGTAAAGGGCGGAATGACGCTGTGGTGAAAGTACCCATTTGGTTCTTTTGAAAAAGACAAAATGACAAGCTTGACAAGATTACTTTCGCCGCTACCTCTCTCCGCAGCTTCATTTTTCAAGAAAAGGCAGCATACGTAGAGAGGAACATGTGGAACTTAGGAGCAGCAACAGGACTGCTGCGTTGCCTTACGTGCAGGTACACCGTATATTGGCTTTCCAAGCGCTTTTAAATTTTATTCAACCTTATCGCTGATAAGCAACTAGTGAGAGCCTCCGAAGATGAGGATGGCGGATGCAATGTGATGCTTCGAAGTGGCACCGAATGCTTGGGTCACTTGCCAATGAGCGCGCTATTGGACGGCCGAAGATGCTTCGCCATAGATATTTAGAGCTACCGATCACATATTCAGGTCAAAAACAACAAATAAAAACAAAGCGGCGTGAAACGTGGCGCACAATTTTCTAGTTATGCAATAATTGCACACCATTCACGCGTGCAGTACGTAGGTGATGTTATGGATGGCATATCCGCAACATGTGTCGCATATTTATTGTGAGAATAGCGTGATTTTCTTAGAACCGCATGTCCCACAACTTCCCGGAGGCCCAGAATAAGCACACTGCTTTGAAAAAAAAATCACACTCACTCTCGCCACAAGGCCCAAGCTATGAATACGAACAGCAATGCATGATATACGACATAAGGGTAACATCTTAAGGCGAAATTAGAAGTGTAGTGAACATGGGCTTATTAAGTAAGCATGCATTTCCGTGAAGTACCATGTGACGGTAAAGCGGCAGAGACAAAGGCCCAGCACAGCTGCGAGCTAAGTCATGTTCATTATAGTTAAAAAACAGGCGTGGAAACTGGGACATAATGGGATGTGGACAACACCAACGCCGACTATCCTCTGAAGCAGAGCACAGAAGTGAAAAACAAAGAAGACACACAACTTACCTCCGTGTGCTCAGGAATGGTAGCGCCACCTTTCAAACGGTTACACGTACCGGTAAATCCGAGAGACAAGTGGTCAGGCATTCGATCTCTTCCCTATTTAAGCTAATTGACGACTGACTCAGTTACCTCTCCGTAGATCGGCACATGTAACCGTTTCACAGGTGGCGCTACCATTCATGAACATGTCTGTGTTCCAAAAAACTCCAAAAGCATAGATGATAGCTCTTTGGTGCCTTCTGGAACGCGCTTCACACCGCTCGAACGCGCTCACCGGCGTGCACTGTTTATCATCGAGAACATTGGCCTAGCACAACAGCATCCAGCAAGCAGGTTCCTTCCCGCACTCCTAGGCGCACTGGCGTGAGTGCTGTATGGTGACGGCATTGCCGTCGTTGCCACTCCATGGGAGGTGCTGGAACGCAGCACGCGATCATGGCGGCGCTACGCAGTACGCTACACATCGGATGGCTGCCGAGATATCGCATGCGGCACCGATGGCGACCAGCGAAGTACACCATAGTTGCTAGAGCTACACCCCCCCCCCCCCATAGAGTTGTTGGCCGTTCGTTAAAGACAGGCGGGGCGTTGTTCCTCCGCTCCGACGCAGGCCTCGGACATCAAAAGACGTCAGAGAAACATCGAAGTGCACAACATAAGAAATAATTTACAGATTGGCTGCTAAATATTTCACGACCTACAGCTGGAGACACTCGGTTGTGAATGGCCTCAACTATATCAGCAGTGGACAGCATGCTGCATTGTCGTTGCAGTCGCTTCCTGGTTCTCTCTGCCTGTTGTTGAAGCTTCAGCAACCCTGGTGGCAGCCGGTCCATCTTTCTTTTATCTGCAGTGATGGAAACACTGGTTGGCGCTAAGGACAAATGGATTCCGCTAGGGAAACTGTCGAGGTTTACGGGACAGCAGAAACGAAACAATATATAAGCAATATACACTGAAGGAGAAACATACACCTCACATGCATAATAAGGAAACACAGAAGATCTAAAATCACATTCTGTGCTCCTTGAACCAAGCTACGGAAAATCAATAATGTAGAAGATAATTTTGTTATACCCAAGTAAAGCTTACCAATACTAACCATAATGAATGCGATGTTGATGTGGTTGTTTTGTCTACGGTCATTTTTCATGGTACTGTAACACCAGAAATATCAGGCCCAGTTTGTATTAACAAATTCACTTTTCAGTCAGCCATTATTACAAGTGAAACACCTCCATAGAGGAAAGGCAAGGAATCTTCTGTATGCGAAGTCAACAGGTTGCTGTGTTATTTCGTTTCTCTTAACCACTCGTAAAAGTATTAGTGTTCCACAACCAAAATAACGGTACCATAATATCAAGACACCAAAGACCCATCCTGAAATATAGAGATATAATTTCAACTTTACCAGCTACAAATCAAGGCATATTTTAGCAGAAACTTGATTACTTTGTTCGGGGAACATTCACTGTGAAATGTTCGTTGCTCTTCCACATAAATATTGTTGCCAGAGAGGACTTCGCTGTATAATTTGAGATCACTTTATTTTTCTGGTAGCCACTTAGCACTTAGTTTTAACTCTAACCAAAAATAAAAACGAACTTCTCCGTCAGCTGCAACCTCTCCATTTTTCTATACTACATCATTGAGCGGCACAATGCTGGCAACCTGAATCGACAAAAACATCGATGTGAAAGGCCCGTGTTGCCCACAGACGGGTGCCTTGGCGACAGTCTTGTAAACGAACACTACATGCCTGCCACGCTAGCGCTGGATGCTGTCTGACGCAAAAGCATGTATGGCCAGCTGAGAAAAAAGACATAAGCAATCAATAGTAGAAATTTCTCATCACAAATACTTGGATCACCTAATTATTTTAACTGAGAACGTTAATATTTTGTGTCTAACCTATTTAGCAAATATCAGCCCCATGGTGTGTTAGGGAAACTCAATGATAACTTCAAAAGCATACAATAGCTCCATCGAATAAAACCTCCCGCAAGCAGGAATTGCTATTCTGCAATAGTATGAAATATTGAGCGAGTTTGATGAAAATTTGTGAAGGATGACTGTTATGGGGTTCTTGGAATTTAGATGTGAATGCACGTTGCGTCTGACGACGGCAACGTGCTCAAGGATATGGCCAGGCTGTTTTCTGCGAGGAATTTATGACAAAACCAATCACGAGCAACGACACGGACTAAACACACTAACAAATGAATGAGTAAACGCAGCATTTCGGAACAAGGAAAGAAACACAAAAAAAAACGCGCGAGTAAAGACTGAGTCCGGAACAGTCTCACCGAGGCTGTCGAGTCGCGCGGGAGATGTACAAGTAGGTGGAGCGTCGGCGTGAGTCGGAGGTCGTCGCGGGAGGTCGTCAACGCTGTTGTCTCCACGGGGCCAGCGTAGGGACGACGAGGTACCGAATGCGGCGCGGTACGCAAGGCCCTCGTGGCCCGAAGAGGCGGGACAGCACTCGGGCCTACACCCGACGGTGCTGTCGGAAGCTTGGGCGGTTCGTCAGGCGACGTAAGGAGAGGACGTCAGGAGCTCTTTGCCAAGCGGAGCCATACACCCCGACTCTTGGCACACGCCAGCCACTCGGGACTACACCGCGACCGTGGTTCTGGCGGAGAGCTCCCCTGCCACGTCCGCCCTGGTGGAACGCTGCCTCGCTTCTGTCCAACATGACGCCTCACGTGCATGCTCCACATGCCACGCTCCGTCTCTTTCGTTTCTTACCTCGTGCACACCTTGTCCTCATAATTTTCTGTTGCACGTGCTGAGGCGTCGCTTCTTCGTGGCCGCTTTTGTCACTGCGTCTTTGCCACAGCACCAAACACCACAGGCGCGCACTTCTCCCATGACAATGAGCCGCCCTTTCGATAAGTTTTTTGTTATAGATACAAAAAAAAACTTCGGGTAAGTGCGCACTTTTATAGACCACACTTGTCCAGCACACAAAGTAGACAGTTCACAGCACACATTGCAGACACAACACACAGTTCTAAGACGTAGTCCAAACTAACAAACATCTATCCACAGGTTCGTGCACAAAGTCCTTGAAGCGATGCAGAAGTGGAAAACAAAATTAGCGACCGGTTAATAATTAGGCATCAAGTAATAGCGTCCCACACACTACGAACAACACCTCTCATGATCTGGGGAGAGAAATGTAACAAGGACGCGCGTTCATTACCCCACGAGAAAATATTCAGGATCTTGGTACACTCGAACAGCACTCTTGCGCTGGTGCTTAGTACATCCCTCAGATTAACATCATCAGGAGGAATACTGAGGTGTTCCAGACATACAGTGTGACACAAAAACGCGTGATCGAACACGTGAGACGCCGAAATTCCATGCTGCACGAGACAAGTCCTTAACACATCCTTCTCTAGAGACAGGGTTTCTGAACCAGATAACGAAAAAGACGACTTGTCAGTACTTTCCCGGCTGAAAGACTGCTGTACAACCGCTGTGCTACCACCTCCGTGGTCAGCATTTTTGCACAAGCAACATGCGCTTTCGACTTCCTTGTGTTCGTTGAGTCTTACTACAACCTCTGCTTGCACCTCCGACTGAATCGGATGGCGTTCCGAGCAAGGAATTCGATGCAAAAGCGTATGATTGAACACATCGGACGCCCGAGCGCCTTGCTGCGAGGGACAAGTCTGCATAACATTCTTCACTGAAGATATGGTTTCTGGTTCACATAATCGAACAGGTGGCTCATCAGTTTCCACACAAACAAACAACCCCCGCATCAACTCTTTGGCCTCACATCGGAGGCCATTCCTTGCACCCATGTCACGTTTTCTTTCATCTGAATCCCTTTGGCATCCTTCATCGGCTGCCCCATCACTCGTCTCCTGGTGTCCGCGTGAGACACTACAAGAATCGCTACGTCCTGAAGAGAGCGCATCTTGAGGAAAGTGGCTAGTACGGTCCTCGACCATGTTTACGTCATTCCTTGTCGCATCACATTCCATGAGCGACGAATCTAAAAATGTCACATTTTAGTCTAGGGCATTCACCCATGGCGGTTGGACCACTGATTAGTGCACCCAGCGGCACCCCCGAGGAAGAATCGCCATTAACCTCTATAGGGTTTTCTTCACGGCGTTCGCCGCCGTTGTCAGGACAGGAAAGAACTGTTCCTTTAGTCGAACTTCCTAAAAGAACTACCGTCCCTCTATTAACAGTGTTTTGCCTCCAAGAGGCTCCAAAGTCTATGGCACACTGACGAGTATTCTGCCTCGTATTTGTGAAGCTGCTCTCTGCCTCCTTCAGCTTGTCTGAACTCCAAGTGCCTGGGTCCATAAAAGAGAGACCCTCGACGCGTACGGACGCGCGAGCGCTGGCAGCGTTTTGCGCTTCTAGCAACCGTATGCGAAGCTGGCGGTTTCTTTCTTCTAGAGCTGCCACTTCATACGCTGGTGCTAGCTCCGCCTCCCGGGCACGTTCCTCGCGCTTGCGCCTTTTACGTTCTAACTTCAACTCCGCCTCCCGGACACACTCCTTATGCGCAGCCTCCTCGCGCAGCACTTCGCGTTCCTCAGCAAGCTCCTCCCTCTCAAGTGCCTTCTGTTCCTAAATCCATGCCCGAAATGCGTCTACCGAAAAACCGTTTCTGGCCGAGAATAGTGAGCTCATCAAAATCCATGTCGCAGTCAATGTGATCTTTTGATCCACACAGAAAAAAACCCGGCCCCACGTTGGGCGCCATTGTGATGAGGTTCTCGGAATTTAGATGTGAACGCACGTTGCGCCTGACGACAGCAACATGCTCAAGAATATGGCGAGGACGTTTTCTGCGAAGAATTTATGACAAAACCAATCACGAACAACGACACGGACTAAACACACTAACAAATGAATGAGTAAACGCAGCGCTTCGGAACAAGGAAAGAAACACAAAAAAAAACGCGCGAGTCAACACCGAGTCCGGAACAGTCTCACCGAGGCTGTGGACTGGCGCGGGAGAAGTCCAAGTAGGTGGAACGTCGGCGCCAGTCGGAGGTTGTCGCGGGAGGTCGTCAACGCTGTTGTCTCCACGGTGCCAGCGTAGGGACAACGAGGTACCGAATCCGGCGCGGTACGCACGGCCCTCGTGGCCCGAAGAGGCGGGACAGCACTCGGGCCTACACCCGACGGTGCTGTCGGAAGCTTGGGCGTCTCGTCAGGCGACGTAAGGAGACGACGTCAGGAGCTCTTTGCCAAGCGGAGCCATACACCCCGACTCTTGGCACACGCCAGCCACTCGGGACTACGCCGCGACCGTGGTTCTGGCGGAGAGCTCCCCTGCCACGTCCACCCTGTTGGAACGCCGCCTCACTTCTGTCCAACATGGCGCCTCACGTACATGCTCCACGTACCACGCTCCGTCTCTTTCTTTTCTCATCTCGTGCGACAGCTTGTCGTCGTAATTTTCGGTTGCACGTGCTGAGCCGTCGCTTCTTCGTGGCCGCTTTTGTCACTGCGTCTTTGCCACAGCACCAAACACCACAGGTGCACACTTCTCCCATGACAACGACAAATTTGCAAGGCATGCAAAAATATTACGCAATTGGGCGCTATGGTAAACCTTCTATCTGTAACGCTGCGTTTTCATCAGAATCATTCAGCCATCACGAGAGCATATAAATTATCGTGTCGCGTGATGCGAAGAATAATAGAAGCCGCCCTAACAAAGAATAGCTGTGGCTTGTTTGTTGTTATAAAACGTAACTGCTTTGAAAAACGTGGTAAGACACTTCTAAAATACTTTCTTCGTCACTTTGTAATCAGAAAGGTGTAATTTTGCAAAAGGAAGAAAGTACATACAATACATCGAACACAGTTCCAATGCTACGCACCTGTAAGTGCGCATTATCAGTTTGCCACTACTATACTCATCTCTGCACATTGCTTCCATGACTGTTTTCTTCTGTGCGCTAGAGATGGCTGAGAAAGATAAATCAAAGCAGACGCTCATGAAATGATTTCATATCTGGCATATTTTTCTTCCAGCAGAAATTTAAATGCCAATACAGCAATCAAATTCTGTATACAAGGAGAAATAGTTTTAAACACAGGAAAGAATACGTATGGGTTATGGGCAGTATGCACAAGCCTTTATGCCCTCCCACTTCATTCTGCTTGGCTGTGCCATCTTCCTCAGCCATGAAGAAAACCTTAACATATGAAACAAAGTTTCAACCTAAAGATAGATTATTTTTATGACCTTGAAAACTCCAGCGGTGATCAATAAAGCAGGCTTTAGAGAAGTGTAAGCATACAGGTACAGATCCGAATAAAATCACTAATCCTACTCACAGCGATAACCATGCTCCTGTGGAATAAGCGTCGCTGGTGAAGATGGGCATGTGCCATCCAAAGAAAACGGTAAAGTTTCCCTGTATATTTAATTTAAAGAGGGTGCAAAATGATCACTTCCATTTTTTGAGCGACAAGCCTGTTAAAAAGTTTAGGGTGGAAAATAACTTTGTTTCAAAAGCAGTTCTTCACCACAAGACTGCTCCTCATGACAGCAGCAGTTCCGTCCACAATGGAGTGCACCTGGTGACAGCTGTGAAGGTGTGTCTGTTTGTATAAAGGGAAATGATACTGTTGTAAATTTATTATTTCCTATTAACACAGCAAAACTACAGCACACATGCTCAAAAGGGAATTTCAGTTTCAGCTGCGATGCTGCCACCATTGTTGTAGGGGTTCTGCACGTCTTCACAGGAAGTAGATGCCGCAGATGCACATCTTGGAGCTTCTTGCGAAGTTGCCTCAGCGTATGAAAGATAAAATCACAGAGGCAGCTAAATGAATTCTGCTTATGTGGTAATAACAAAGTTTCGGAACCAAGCTATGCACACAGATAACAAAACCACTTAGATATTTTCTTGACCATATAATTTGCTCCTACACATGCTACAGTGAAACTACAAGTATGTCAGCTCATGCTGCTCTAAATAACTACATTGTTAAAAGTGTGTGGGTAAACTGAACTCCACCACGACACCCAGGGCAGAGCGATTGGGAAGAAATGAGCCATCTGAAGGATATCATATGTTGCACGACTTAACAGTCAAACAAACATGGCATCACACAGCCGCAGTGCTCAACTCGAACAACATAACTAAAAGGACAGTTTCAGATGCAATCACTTTCACAGCATCGCACACAAGGGACGAACACACAGACGAAGTAAAAGGTCCAAATGTAATCCTGCAGAGCAAAAAGGGTACAGAAGAACAAATGTTATCAGAAAGCAGCGCCAGTTGCCGGCGTGGAAGGGTTTTGCAGACAGACGCAACATCACGCGCACAGTATATAATTTAATCAAAAGATGAACCAAACATCTATATATAATTTTCCGAACCTACACGGCAGTTTTCCTGTACGAAGAACCTGAAAAAACATTCAGGCACAATCGGCCTAGTCTAGCTTGGTAGCGCTTCGCGTGTTTGAATCTGTTTGACCATGGCCGTGCATAAGGGGACACGTGATAAGCGCTCTTAATTGCTCCCGTCGCGACTCCCCCTTTAATTAGGCCCTCGTGAAACACACAAAACACTGCACTCCTTGTAACAATAATAGCGAGGACGGGATGCACCGCCATTATTCCTGAAAGCCATCGTGTCGGTTTCGAAACTCGTGTGTTGTCTTTACACTGGCTCATGAGTATAGTAGTGCAATAGTTCGAAAACTCACCTTTAAGAATCGAGGGAAAACCGATGGAGTGAGACGGCCGGCGTGAAAGGGTTCATTCTGCAGCCGTACACAGCGCAGCGTTTCTTCGCGTGGCCTGGCTGACTCATCATGCCGAAGGGTAACGTAATCCTGCGCATCAACGGGAGGGACGCCCAAATGTTTTGACCGGCTGAAGCCTGAATACGTCGCTTCCGACAATCCAGGAAAAACTAAAACAGCCACAAGCGTCCCCACACAACCGCCGACATCGCTGCCTGCGCCAGGCACTACTCGCTATGGACGTCAGCTATGCGTCATGGACTTTTCGAAGTCGTGAGGGCTCTGTACAGCGCGGAGTGGAGGAAGGTACAGTGGCTAGGCACTCTGCGCTTATTTCCGTGCTGTCGTATTGTCCAGCTCAGCGGCACCCGGCTACACAGCAAGGCATGTCTGATAAAACACAGTGCTACATCAGTGTCACATAAATTGGGCGTCACCTACCATGGCTACAAGTTCGAACAGACTCGGATCCGTTCCTCTTACCTTTCATTACCCGCACGAGTGTAGCCTAGGTATGCTCGCTTGCAGCAAGTCCTAACTGCACCAATCAGTTATGTGGGATTCGTGCCTCCGCAGACTATGCATCCCACAATTTCATATGCAGGAACGCAGCTCGTGCAAGTGCAAGGCACATGTAAAATCATTCGATCATTAATTAAAAACATGTCCCCTGGTACGGATGAAAACTAAAATGGAATGAATAATCCGAAAACATTTCTTTAAATGAAGACGAGTTATAAAAAGCAAAACTAGCGTGATTTTGGGAAATATGGTTCACAAAAAATTGCAAACATTTTGAAATTTTAGTCTAACTTTTCTGCACAGCTCTTGCAATCTCAAGCGGGAGATTAGCCGTGCTTGACAGCCGGAGGCCGAGTTTTCGTGTTCTAGATTATTCTTCAATTCAATTTTTATATTCCAGTATGTACCTGCTGGATCTTTCCGTTGGTTTTAAAGTCACGTGTGTCACTTGAATGGACCCAACGACACTCTTCTCAAAGAGACACTAATTCAGAAAACACGCACAAGAAAGAACAAAACGAGAGTAAAACAGAGCAAGGCACTGACAAACACGAGAAAAGGAGCAATGGTAGGGTCAAGAATTAAGACAGGGACCAATGGGTTCATGCTTTCCTTTTTCGCTAAGTCTCGCTGCCCCTGTCCCCTTACTCTCTTACTCGCTTCTTAGGCAACCCTCTTTTTTCTACTCCTTACCACACTCCTCCATACTCTGCTTTTTCCCCAACATAGCTAGGTCCTTTCCTCTTCTACCTTCAATACCTTACTGGTGCAGGCTCATTTGTCATCTTTTCGCCCTTCCCAGATACACACTGAAACGATTACCAACTGTCCGGCTATAGACTATGGACGTCGGCGACGAAGTGCGCGCATGGAATGTGGAGCGCGCGCTGGTGCTAGCCTAGAGCATGGACGAGATGCGCTGCTGGGCGCGGCGCCATTGCGCTGGCTAGTGTGGACTGAGGACTGCGGGCCGAGACGCAGCCATGCCCCACAATGATGCCACAACGTGGGGCCCCGTCGGTGTTCCGGGTAGGAGTGTGTGTTCGTGTGGGACGCCGCGTCGCCCGTTGGGGCGTACACCGCCCCATCTGCCTAGTGATCTCTGTGAGCAACGGAGTGGAGCAGACGTACAAACGCAAGTGGCTGCATCGGCTCTTCCGCAATTCGCGCCGAAAAAGACACGAGTTCCGCAGTGAAGCAGGCTCTGACAATATAATCTCCGCCAAAGAAGCGCCAAGACGGAGAAGTTGCCACCGTACTGGACTTCAGCCGATGTGTCAGAAGATGATGACGTGAAGATCCAAAACACAGACCACAAATACAAGAAAGAAAATTGGAAGTCCGAGGTCAAATATGAGGAGGATGCTGGTGATGATGATGGCGATGGTGACGATGATCTTGATGCAGTTCCGTGCGATGAGGACTACGACGAATAAGGAGACGACCCCGAGGAAGATGACGATCCTGAGGCCGATGGTGAGGATGATGTGTTAAGTGGATAGTAGAGGGACGATTGCAAGGTGTTCCGGACATCCGGGCCGGCCCGACATCAATGCGTTTCTACTTGTCGGCGGCACCTTCAACGTCCCGCTAGAGGCTATGAGCGCCTATGAGCTGCGAGACTAAGGTCGACTATGAACCACCCGGCTAAAGACTATGGACGATGGTGACGAGGTGCGCGCGTGTGGTGCAGGGCCCGCGCTGGTGCAAGCCTAAACCATGGACGAAACGCGCTGCTGGGCCCGGCACCTTTCTGCTGGCCTGAGGCCTGCGAGTGTGGACTGAGGACTGCGAGCCGAGACGTGGTAATCTCCCACAACACACACGCGTTGAAATGCATTGGGACAGTGGTATTCGACGACCTTCTAATGAAGAGCACGAATGCAGTGGCCGATGTCATCGCCACGTGCGAGAGTCTTTATTAGCTTCAGCGGGGTCGTTGGCAGCATGACATTAAACTTAGGGCCACTATGACACATCTATTTGCGTTGATCGGTTCCATCATCAGATGGGAACTTCAGCCACAAGCTACGCCATGCCCACTGGAACTCCGTAATGCCTGCCGGCAGCACACTCCAAGATGTAGCCAGATAAGACATTTCTCCCACGATGTTCGGGAAGTTCCACGCTATAATGGCCCCACTCTGACACCTTCTTGCGCTCAGATCCCAGTCCACGGGTCTCCTGAATGGTCGCATGCCCACGCGCAATCGCATGATATGGTGAATGCTCTATTCCCGCGAACGCTGTTGGCAACATCCGACGTGCTCACATTGACGTATATGCTACTGTTGCAGGATCTGTGATCATATCTCGAGGTTTTGCAAGCGCCCTCTGTTAAAGATCTTTAATGGCAAGCTGCCACAGTGGGAAACGCGAAGACAACGAGGAGGAGGAAGAGCATGTGCAGAGGAATAAAAGGCTAGTCGGTGGAATCGAGGGCTAGTCAAAGGCTCGTATTATTACGCAATGTAATAGGGGATATTCATAATGCATTGTGAACTGGCAACAGTGGGCGCGCCCGCCATGTTCTTCGAGGCGCGGTTGCGGAATTGTCTCCTATCTCTGGCACAAGGAGAGGCTGGGCGGCTGTCACTGACGGTGCTTTCGAACCAAAAAAAAAAAAAAACGCAGCAGTTGAGCTCCCTGTGCTACTTGAAGAAGATGAGAACGCAATAATGAAGTCTTGCGCTCTTAATTACCCACCCGGAAGGCAGCTGCTGTACAGGCATACTACTTTGCAACGAGAATTGTATAGGCCGAAATTTCTGCTTTTGCGACGCGTACTTCTGATCAGAGGTAAGCATTCCAGGACATTCTTGGTTGTCGAGAAGGTCCGAGTGTAGAATATGATAAGCCCGTACGAAAATACGATTCCCCACATAATTTGCAAAGGCAATTAGAAACGCGCGCCGGATATCCCAATCACATGCATGATTGTTAAGCTATTTGACGTTCATTAGACATAAACTAGAGTACGTTTGTATCACGTGAGATCCCTACACTAAATATGACATTAAAAGTATAGAGAGAATTCAGAGAAAAGCTATCCGTTTTATTTATTCCAAGTTTAAGCACACAGATTCCCCCACACAGCTGATGTTGACCAATGATATTCCCCTCCTCGAGACACGAAGGCAGATGCTTCGCCTGAAGTTCCGAAAGCAGATCATTAACCACAAACTATCCTTAGACCCCGCTGCATACGTCACCCCTTTGTCAACAAGACGCACCCGACATGATCACCGTATGCTCTAACCCCTCATTTTGCCAGGACAAACGCATTTAAATTTTCCTTCTTCCCTAGAACAGTGTCTGAGTGGAACACCCAACCTAATATAAACATTTTCCTTGAAGCGCGTTAATCATATGTTTTCAGTTATGTATACTTGACTTATTCGGTGTATGTGTTTATTTATTGTATCAATGTATTATATTTTTGTACTTAAGTATTTTGTATTCTTCCATTATTTTTTCTCTGTAGTGCCCTTCCTGCAAGGACCCATTTGTGGTCCGCAGTATTTTGTAAATGAATAAATAAATAAATAAAACAAAAATATAAAGCACTTCCCACCTCTGCTTTCTCCAGCCGCAGGCATCTCTAACTTTCGCAGCTCTGCATTTGATGTTGTCTAGAAATAAGCGATGCAGGACACACAATCGGTGCGCCAAGAACATTTCGGAAAAAATAGGCTATCGCGTTTTGGAGTTTCCGTGTTCGGCAGGTTCTGTCACTGGTAATACGCTACATTACACTTCAACCACGCTACGTCCGTTGATACGAGCCGACCTTCTGCCTAAAGGATTTGTGTATATATCAAATACATGCGTAAGAGGACGAAAAATTTGTGCCAGTGTCGCCAGGTCCTTGACGTATTTTCCTTAGTACAGGGTAGCGGGGCTTGTGGTGAAATTTCTTTGATTCTTTTCAACATACGAAAAATGAGCGTTGACAAGGTTGCCTTACCTGCTACCTGTTTCTTTCGGGGAAGGGGAGTATAAGTTGGGAGAAAACTACGCAACTTGCGATGAGCAACACGACCGCTGCGTTGCCTTATACGCAGGTACGCCATATGTCAGCTTTCGAAGCGCTTTTAAATTTGTTTGCTTCTGGCTTATGGCCGCAAGAAACTGGTGAGGGGAACTGAGGATCAGGTTCACGGACGCAATCCGATGCTCCGAAATGGCTCCGAATGCCTGCTTCAGTTAGCATTGAGCGCGCCAATGGACGGTGGAAGCTGCTTGGCCATGGATACTTGAAGCTACCGGTCACATATGTCACATTAAAAACAACACATAAAAACAGAGCGGCGTGAAACAGAGCGCACAACATTTTAGTTATCCGATCATTGCGCACCATTAACGCGTGCTGTACGTACGTGTCATTTTTCATAGCGTATACCGAATCTAGCTTTCATGAATGTGCATTCATGGTGCAGCTTCAAAAAATTTCGTCTCGTGTTTACTGTGCTAATAACGTTATCTTCTTATAGCTGCATGTCGCACAACTTTCCTGAAAGGCCCAGTATACGCACACTGCTTTGAAAAAAAATGTGCACGCTGGAGCCACGCCACAGACTTATACAGATTTATTCCCGCGAACACTCTCACTTTCGTCCGGGAAAAGAATACGACAAGCGAAAAGCGTACCATCACGCTCTCTCGAGACCGTGCGTGCGTGATAAACCATTCACTGAACATCCGTCAGTGCCTGTTGCTGGGAAAGCAACCGATATTCACGGGAACGTAGAAACGAGGCTAAACGGCGATTTTACGCGCATCGACCACAGACCGAAACAAACGAAACGCTAATATCTTCGATGAGATTACCTGCGCGGTGACAGTTTTTTTTTTCCTTTCAAATAGTGTTTTCACGCTATGTTACGTTGTTCCAGCACTTGACGGATAAACGTTGCGTGCAAAGCGGCAGCTAGCAGTGGGAGAACATCGCGGAACCACCGCACAAAAGCAGCAGCTAGCAGCGGATACAGGCTCATATACCACAAGTTTCCGTTTCCGGCGCCCTGAAGAACATGGCGGAAAAAGTTTGCACGGAGATCTCGAAGGATGGCGCTCGACATTTTTAATATCCCTTATTTCTGGTGCCGAAACCACCACAATCATCGCCCTTCCGGCACTTCAAACTTCAATGGCATCCGTACAGTGAGTGTGGAAATACCATGGCGTCCGGAATGTGCTACTCGTCGGCCTCGAAAAGCAGTTCACCTACGCTATACCTACGCTATAACGACGCTCACGAAGAAGAACGAGAGCCAACGGAGGAATAAGCCCGAAAAATTTCCTACGCCGTGTCCTGAGGCAGGTTCTTTCTTTGTGAGCTTGGGGGCAAAACCAATGGCCACGACTACTTCAAGGCCGGACGCCACTCTGCTGAGCGCCAATGTCTGTACAGGCTTCACCCCAGCAGAAGGCAGTGATGCTTCGCTCCTCACAACGATAGATATGATGATCTGCACAATGGTCCTGCGCCAGCTGTAAATTCCTACGTTTTCTGGCGTACTTCGCGAATGTGAGTTCTTCTTGGGTCATTTTCGGGTACCACACATCTAAACTCAAAGCTTTCACCGATCGAGCTTTTAAGTACCTGTTGACCTATTTAACAGTGATTGCGAAAAGAGCATTTGACGGCATTCGGCTCAGTAGCGCTAATTAGAGCATCGCCATAAAGATTTTGAGAGTGCGACTCGGTTGACATAGCTTCCTCGTGAACAACCAAATCACGTGTACCGAATTGTCAAGTCTTCCGCCAGAAGTTGACAAAGTGCAGCTGATCTACAAGGCCGCGTTTCGTGTCTCAGCACTAACCAGGAAAGACGTACTACTGGCGCTGCATGTACAAATATATTCGCCAATACGTCAGGTCGTGTCCTCCACGCCAACGCCGCAAGAACCCCCTCCTCCACAGCACCTCTGGGCCTCTACAACCTCGCCCTTTTCCAAGGCGACCATTCAACCGTTTGGGAAAGGATTTCTCTGGTCCATTCCCCAACATACCTCACGGAAACAAATGGATAACACCGGAACGTCCGCGCTACCACCTGGCATGGCAAAAGATGTCGCCTGATTCATTGTTCGTAAACCCATTTTACGACATGGTGCTTCACATAAATTGCTAAGTGGCCACGACCGTTTCTTCCTCTTCACTACCATTGAAACAGGGCTAACGCAGTGTCGAATTATTCACCGCACAATGTCCGCGTGCCATCCCCAAACAAACGTCACGACTGAACATTTCAAACGCAGCCTTCGCGATATTCCTGCTATGTTCTTCTCCGAGGACCACTCAAATTTGCATCGGGTGCTGACTTTCGTGAACGACGTGTATAACTCAGCTCCGCAAAGCAACACTGGCTTCTCTCCTTCTTTGTACATTATGTGGGCGTGAACCCTGCTGCTGAATACATATCATTCTCCCCTTCAGAACCAATGTTATTAAGCGATGCCTGCTTCCGAAGCAGCTGCTTATGCCCAAAGTGTCATGAACTGGCCAAATCCTTCACTGAACAAGCTAAATAGCACCAGAAATCTCGCCGTGATGTCTCTGCCTTACTGTCCACTATACTTCGTGGATGCTGGTTTGGCTATCGGTACCATCGACTACTCCCGGACTTTCCACCGAGCTTATTTTACACTACGACGGCCCGTACTGTGAAGCCGCGCAGACATCTCCTGTGAACTATGTCGTCGAGCCGCTCTAACCGAAATACGACCGCCACTCTCGAGGTAGCGAAACAGTACACGTAGTGTGGGCGAGACCGTACTACGACGCTCCTGTGGTTCCGTTCCCCTAGGTTTCCATGCTGACTCCTTTCTGCGAGCAGATGACTGTAGAAGAGCATATCGGCCCCAGCTGTGAGCCAGTGTGGAAGAAGACGTAGACGCTTGTGCAGTGCGCTCTAAGTGAACCATGCCAGCAAGGTACCTTTATTTAGTTGTAGCGTCTTCCAGTGTTGCCAGAATACGTTTTGTTTCAAAGGTACCTGAAATTCTCGGTTCGGCCACACGAAGCCTCACAAGTCATGCTCAGACACTCAGTTTCGACTCTTCGGCGCCAACATAGGGAAGTCGCAGTAGCTGTGGAGGCTCTGAAAGTACCCAACGTGCCAACGTTTACACGTCCGCCGCCTAGCAGAGCACTCGTGGAGCTTCTGTGCGAAAACGATGCTACGGCCACCTTTCACGCCAATGCTTGCCAGTCACAAGTCGTGAGCATTTTGTTAGGTTCTAACGTTTATCGGAAGGTGACAACCTGCCAGACCGATCGTCTAACAAGTGTCTTCACAGCTGCAGCAGCGAAGTTTTGGTGTTCCATCCATGGCAACACGGAACAATTTTACATCTACGTGTGCCCTATGTCTGACGTGGACTGCAATGTGCCTTCCCGACAGTCATCCATCTGCAATGTGGCATCTGCATGTCATTGCCACCAACCCACCTTCAGCAGAAGCTGGTGGTGGTCATCCATAACTCAAACTACTTCAAAAGAGCATCACGAATGTTCATGGACGCTACCAAGTTACGCTTATGGTACAAAGTTCGGGATACCTTCGGGGAGTGATAACCGAAGGTTATCAATCCCCGAAAGTATCCCGGGACCTAGTACCGCCGCCACTATTCTGTGCTTAAAACAGCTTCCCAATGATTGCAGGCGTGGCTCCCACGCTCGCCGACATCGAAGGTGTACAAGCCGACTTAACCATGGTGGGGTTTTTAGCACTGACAGACTTATAGAAACCGGGAAACGCACCAGGGCCAGAAGGGATAAGGTGTGAACTTTGTGAAAACACGGAAGGCAAGGTTCTCGATATGTTGTTAGAAGCCATAAATGCAGCGTTGTGTACAGGACCCATTCCAAATTCTTGGCGACTATACAGAAATGGTGGCCATTCTAAAACCTGCAAACCTCCACACGAAATCACTCACATGTGCCTGATAGGCCTGACATCAACGTTGGGGAAGTTGAGAGAATGCATGCTGGCGACTTGCATTTCATAGTGTCCCTGGAGCTCTTGGTATCATCCTAGCTAAATTGGTTTCCGTCCCAATTTCGGAACTGAGGGCGGCCTTGCATACTTCTCTTCCATGGTTCTTACTGGAGGCCCCTCCACACTATTCGTAATATTCTGGCTATGCACATTCGCAAACATATGTCTATATGAGCCACCATGGTATCGTTGAAATTCCGCACAGAACGCTTGTTCCAATCTCTGCTATTTGTCCTGTTTTTCTTTGGTGTTTCCTGGAGGCGCCGATTCGGCACCTGCGGAAATGGACGTGGATTCACCTGGGCGTCCGTCCACTCCCTCCACGTCGTCTGCAACTGGTGCGAGAAAGCGTTCCGGTGAGCAGAACGACGCAGACAGCGAGGACACGCTCATACGTTCTTCCGCGAGTGAGAGCAGCTCGTATGACAGCGACTTCGTGCCCGTCACAAGGCGTAAAGCAAAAGGACGACTATTCATGGCATCTTCATCAAGTAAGACGCTCGAGCCCCCGGTTCACTCATTTTTTTTTTGCCGCTGAGTGCTACTGATAGCCAGAACCGCCTGAATCGTCAATCAGTGTCACTTGAGGCTCTCAGCCCGAGTAAAATCTCAGATGTGAGGATCAACAGTCGCAAGAATGTCCTCGCTATAGACGCCACGCAGCACAGTGCTTTGGATGTGTTCAGCAACGTCAAGTTGTTGGGGAATATCAGCGTACGTTCTTATATATTAGACGGCAAGGACTACACAGCAGGGGTTATTGCGATGTCGACACTTCCATTAGTGAAAGCGACTTTCCAATTCTGATGAAGCAGGTCACGGAAGGACTCGTCATCCTGCATGCTTGGGACGCTAGAGACGGGAGCCGTGCCGTGGTTCCTGCGCGATGGTTTATTCCACTGCAGGCGCTTCTTCTTCCTCGTCGCCTTCTCGTTCCACCTCTTGCTTGCTACGCACGTCACATGATTCCCCGAAAGAAGCGCTAGTGACAAATGAAAATAATGAAACAGAAACAGCAAGAGAGGCAACTGAATAAAGAATGAAAAATTCACAAAGTTCCATGTCCTCATGAAAGTTCCACGATGTCACTAAACTTCAGCTGACGATGTACCAGTCCGGTGACGTCTCTCACTGCTCAGGTGGGCGAGGCTGGCTGTTCCAGTGTGGACAACTCAAGCATCGCCTGGACATCGATACTGCTCAGCACAGAGTTTGCAACCCTGTCGCAAATGCATGAGATTTGGGCATGTTGTAGCATCCGCCCGTCGGATGTCGTGAGCTCCGAACTGTTTGTCGTGGCCGATGGACACGTGATACTTCCAGGTTGCGCGTGCATTGCATGAGGCTGCTGAGGCGACGTCCATGTTCTTTCTGAATGCGTAGGGTCGGCTTGGGTCTTTGTCGCGTTCCATGGCGTTGTCCGAGCTGTTTTGACTGTAGGCACTGCATGGGCCTCTGAGATAGAAAGCGTGGTTCACAACACTGATTTCGGTAAACGTGCCCTCCATTGCGAACTTGCTTTCGCTTTAGTGGGATTCTTTCCAAACGACTTTCTTTAGGTCGCAGGCGAGCTTTCGGTGATGTATCCGTTTGTTGCTGGCCATGCTGCAATCCCTATGACATTTGCTGAGGTAGATGCGCGGAAGTTTTTTGGAGTCGTTGTCCTTGCTGGATTCGTTGTTGTAGTCTGTGAATCTCTTTGACCCCCTTGATTGGACTCTGCCGATGTTGCTCGTGTTGCCTCGAATGCTGATGATATGATGCTCCTTCCAGAGCATCGCTTTGGTTTCGTTCACAGGTCGAAGTGTTCCGCAGGTCAGTTGTGCATGTTTGGCCACTGCGACGCCTGACGGCCATTGGTATAGATGGACCAGATTTGTTGGGAAGCCCCTAATGAAACGAACTTCTTATTGTTCCGGTGCAGTGTGCAGGTAGGGGGTATGCCTCCTTTTCGCTGTCGGATGTAATCGCTGCCTTTTGGTTTGGTAGATCAGGGTGCTGCTGAACGCCAAGTCCACATACTCTTGACCTCGAGATAGTCCAGTATTAGACGGTACTATGGCAGGCAGAACGTGGCCAGGTAGTGCATGCGAGGGTACGATTCTTTCAGGGACTATCGCGCTGAACTCTCGTAGGACGTGAATCCCGATTGAAGGGCGATGACTTGGTGTGGTATCTTCTCAGTGCATCTGCTCGTCTACGGTGGGCGTAGTGACCATGCAAGGCATGCGGGAAGCATTACGAGCACCAGTAAAGCCATCTCTTGAGAAGCCAGGTGGTGGACCACGCGTGCGAGACGACGAATCAAGTGCACGAATGATTGCAGCACTACAGCGCAGTGAAGAGGTAGGCGCTGGTGGCTTTTCGGCAGGTGGGAAGGCTGGTAGGAAGTCGGGCTTTTGTGATAAACGACTTGGGTTGGTGGGTGGGTGTGGATTGTACTGTTTAAAGCGCGCGGTCATTTCTTCTTTGATTTTTCTCCGTGGTTCTTTGTTTTGAAACACATGCTTGAGATAAACACGGAAGGCCTTACCGGTGACGTAGTCGTTGAGGTTTGCGACCATCTCCCGTTCCGACCATGATGCAGCGGTAGCGTGGAGTTTGAAGTGGTCAAGCCTGTCCTCCACGGGTCCATCGTCCACTGACCCGGGTGTTAATGTCCGCTGATGATGCTTCCATGGGGCTGGTTATGGCATGCAGCAGATTTCCGTGTCTGAGATCCACTCTCGGTCATGGCATGGTGTTGGGGTCGTCGTTATTGATGTGAGGCTGATCAGGTCGCGGCGAGGTCGTCATCCTGCTGACCCGTGTGACGCCAGAGACGGGAGCCGTGCCGCGGCTGCTGCGCCATGGTTTATTCCACTTCACGGTCTCTTCTTCCTCGTCGCCTTCTCCTTCCACCTCTTGCTTGCTACGTGTGTCACATGCTCGTCCTCTTGGTAATTCGCGCTGTGTGAAGCTCGTCCTCAAAGGGGAAAACTTACCATCTCAAGTCAAAGTCGTTCATTTTCGGCACGCAGTGCGGCCATCTGTGCCAAGACCGTTTCAGTTCTGGAATTGCTTTAAGATGGGTCACGTTAGTGCTGTGTGCACCATCTCCGCATTGTGCTCGCGATGTTCAGAGTCGCACAGTATGCAGGCTTGCCAAGCAGTACACCGTAAATGTGGCAACTGTGGTGCCCAACATGAGGCATCTTGAAAGGACTGCCCATTTATGAAGAAGGGGATGGAAGTTTTCAGGCAAATGGTCAGAGATGATTCGACCCACAGGGAGGCTGCTGCCCAAGTACGACGTCGGCGTTCTCGTCCTCAGAGGTATCACTGGCCCGGCTGACGCGTGGCCGGGCCTACCAACGAAAAATCCAGCAGCAGAACCGCTGCACCGACCGCCGAAATTGCTTCGGAACGGCACAGTGGCGATAGTCATGATAAGGAAGTCGTAGCCGTGGTAAAGGCTCTCATGACTACTCTTCGAGTGCTTCTAACTAGCATCCACCCGCCAGCTGCTCGTAGTGAACTCCAAATATTAGATACGTTGAACCCGGTGCTGTCAAGCCTGGAGAACCACCATGGCTCCTCCTATGTAGCCCTTCCATAAAGCAGTCAAAGAAGCTTCGATCTTCCAGTGGAATGCCCGAGGCCTCAGACTCGGCATTTTGGATATTCGACCATTCGCATTTAGGAGCCATTTTGGGATTATTGTTATTTGCGAACCACGACTTCATAGTGCAATACAGTTATCTGGTTATGAAGCTTTCAGATCTATTACCTTCAACGACTGCAGCAAAGTCGTCATTTATGTCAGGTGCGATCTTACCTACGCAGAAGATGCTGTACACCGGACGATAAAAACCAGGACGTATGCTTGACAGTGATGAGAAAGGACCTGACTTTGACACTTGTAGCCATATACACCTCACCCTCCAGCCATGTAGACACTGTTAGACTTGTCGCACTTTTATCAGCGACAACTGCACCGTGGATTATAGCTGGTGACTTCAATGCTCATCACCCATTATGGGGCAGCCAGAAGATGGATCGTCGAGGAAGGCATTTCTTCGGGGACTGACGTACACCAGCTGCGTCGACCTGATGTTTGGGTCACGAAGCCTCATTGACTAGGTGCTGAGGTTTCCAAATGTCGAAACCCATAGCAGTGACCACCTTCCTACTTATATAACAGTCAATGGCCTGGGCCCGATGCACAACACCGTTTCTACATGCATTGACTGGATACAATGCAGGTCACACACACAACAGGGTTGCGAAAAAATGAAGCGGCTACTCTTGACAAAATACAAGACATAATAAGAAACGCAGCTCGAGATGCTTCACCGATGGAAGAATTTTGCGAGCACGAAGTGGAATTGGAGCGACTCCGCGTCATCCGTCGTTCAGCTGAACGACGGTATCGGCGTACGAAGTCTCTTTACGATTTAAGGGAGGCGAGACGTGTACAGAAGAAGATTAAGCGTCGCAGAAACACTCTGCAGTCTTTCTGCTGGAAAACGTTATGTGTGTTGCTTGACCCACATAAGCCTATATCTCAGATATGGTGAGTCATCCGCGGCCTGGCAACATCACCACAACAGCTTCACTCGTTCAAGTGCCTTGCTCTCCATCAAAGGCGTCGTGAACTGAGGTGGCCGAAGATTTCTGCGCTACGATAACCAATCAAGGGCCCTCTTTCACCTCAAGTAGCCAAAGAAGCAGGCCAGCTTCAAGAGACTCCAGGATGGAAAAACTTTTCTCTTTGCTGGAGCTTGAGGCAGCATTGTCTGCATGCAAGCGTTGTCCATCACCTGGACCTGACGGTATTAGCTACATGAAGATCAGCAACCTCGGTGAAGCAGGTCGGCGTGCCCTTCCGGCCATATACAACGACTCGTGCAGGAATAGTTTGATTCTTCCTTCGCGGAAGTCCAGTCGCCTTGTCCCTTTGCTCAAAGCAGGTAAATCCCTTCTCCACTTGGCCTCCTATCACCCAATTGTACTGCCTAGCTGCCTCGGAAAGGTGATGGAAAAGATGGTGCTGACTTGCCTCTAGTGGTATCTGGAGCACTATGACATATACCCTGAAGCTATGGCTGGTTTTCGCCGCGCACGGTCTTCTTCTGACAACGTTGTGGACATTGTCTCATCTGTCCGACAGGAAAAAAGCCTTAAGGGATTATCCGCGGCAATATTTTTCGACGTGAAAGGCGCATACGGCAATGTATTGCATGGATCCATCGTGGATGCGCTGGGGAATGTTGTACTAGGCGGCCTTGTCTACAAATAGATCTGCAGCTATTTCAAAGACAGAACTTTCTTCGTACAAACAGAGGATGGTGCCACAATGCACCATTGAACCAGAGGTAGTGTGCCACAAGGCAGGGTCCTGAGCTCCACACTTTTCGACCTTGCGCTCCTCAACCTCGTTGGTGCACTTCCACGGTCTGTCCATCTTTCTATGCATGCAGATGACATTTGCATCTGGGCGTCAGGGCTGAAACGTGTGCACATACGGGCCGGGCTTCAGAGAGGAGCCACACTAACCCCGAATTACCTTCATGAAAGGGGACTCGAACTTTCCTTTACATTACCCCTCTTCCCGTGTCCAGGGTAGCTAGCCGGTGCCAGCACTGGCTAACCTCCCTGTCTTTCCTCCTTTACTCTTTCTTCTCCTCCACCTCCTCCTCCTCCTCCACTGGTTCAAATTCCAGAGTCGACTACGCGCATTCGTCAGGGCATTTCTTCAAGCTTGTACCTTCTTCATTCGCCTTGGTGGCCAACCAGTCTGAAAATTCTTCTCACGTCAAGGTTTTCCAAAAGACACGTCCTAGCACCAATACTAGTTAAAGTTGCTCTCCTCCCACTAGCTTGGAAGTTGGCGACAATACACAGCGCAAAATATATCATGTATGCAGACGACATAACCGTTTCGTCCATCCAGATATTTGCCACCAAGAGCAAACATTCCAAGAGGTCCTCAGTCTTACGACTGGTGCACTGAGAACTAAGATAGGGCTTCAAATCTCTACGAAAAAACGGCCTAGATGTCGGCGGCAAAGTATGGGCTTCGTCTGCTGGCGCGCCGATCTTTCCAGCTAATTGTGGATATGCAGCCACTTCATGATGCCGCAAGTTTCCTTGTCCTTGGTCTAGATATTGCCGCCCCAGGACCTGCTGGAGCTTGGCACAGAGGGCGAAACAGGCTCCATATACTACACATTTGCTAGGCGGATTGAAAGGAAATCTCATGGTTCTAACGCCCACATGGTTCGCCTCCTCGTCCGACCTATACGACAACCAAGACTCCTTTTTAGTGCCCAATTTCATCACCTCACAATGGCCGAATAGGCTGGCCTGGAGGACATTAACCACGAAGCTACCCGTGCCATGACTGGACTACCACGTACAACGCCACCCTCATCACTACAGCTTGACTCCCAACACAGAACCATCGACGAGCTGGTGCATCAGCGCCACTGCGCACGTCGCCTCAAGCTGTCGACGCTCTAAACAGCAACATGCGTAACCGCGTGCATGGGTTACGAACTACGAAATCCAGCTTCCGCGACAAGCACTATCGTCCCACGGCGCAGGCTACACCTCAGCGACAACAAACATCTTGGTCGCCTTTACAGTCCGGTTCCTCGTCGACGGAATGCCTTCATTGTGCCAATGACCAAGACGATGCAACCACTGTAGCATGCACTGATGTTAGTGTTAATGGCACAATGGTCCACAGAGCTCTGGGAGTGCCCGTCTATACCTGAGGCCGATCAGATGTGCTCGTACGTGTGAGATCCTGCACCTCTAATCTTTTTTGCCGAGATTTCCGCTATACGTGATGGCCTGGACACGGTGCTCACGCACCTTCCTGCAGCGAATTATTCTCGGCTTATCCTTCGTATTGACTCGACGGAAGCTGATCAGGATATACATAGACTATATCGGTCTACAATGCTCTCCGAAATCATTCACAGCCTGGCCGCCTCTACAGACATCCAGAGATGCGTTCAGTTGATCCCTCGAGCGGCTTTACCAGATATTGTGAAATATTATTTCTCACCCCACCCGCAAGTTTTGCTACAACTTCTGAAGATGCCCAAGGACAGCTACTCCGGCAAAAAGAAAACCTCCGGCGTACCACACCAGCCCTTATCCTTCATTTGGGTCAATCAAACCTTCCTGGTGATTAATTCCCGCGGAGGGGAGATTACGATAAGGAGGACATTTTGGAAGCCGCAATCCACAATTTGACAATGAGGCACCTGATGTGTACCTGCCTAGTCCTCCATTTAAGCGGCCTGCGCCACCGATGTGGCGAAGGCCACTTAAAAGCGCTCTAGGTTGGGCTCTCGACCAGGCCTGAGTCCTGGTCGACCGCCCGACCTAGAGCGTTGAATCCATGGACCGTACCAACGTTCGCTTCAATATTTCATCTGCAGATCTAACTTATTTGTGTATTTATGATATCGTTATGTTGTGCCTAAGGGCAAGCTGTAGAAAAAATAAAAAAAGACGAAGATTAGCCGAGCAACGACTGCATGCCCATTTGAACATTTGAGCAACCTTCCCGAACACCTGAATCAGTATGACGCGGCATTTAGCGCGTATTTTAACGAAGATAGCACAGAGAGAATTGAGAAAGAAATAATACCAAGGTACAATGTGTATTACATGCCTCATTATGCAGCCATCCACCTAGATGCCGTCACGACAAAGCGTCGTGTGGTCTTTGGTGCTTCGTCACCACGATTGGTTATCCCTTCCTGAACAATGCCCTGTTGAAGGGTAAAAAGCTCGCGTGGATGTTGCCCAGCTGCTACTCGCCTTCCGATGTCACCCAGCGAGTGGGACCTACTTACGGATATGCAAATGACATACTGTCAAATTCCCATTCGCCGAGAAGACCACAACCTGATGCGGTTCCTTAGAATTGACCGGTTCCTCTCACATGCCGTACCGTTTCTGTCGGTAGTGACACGGAGAGTAACTCGGGTCCCATTCATAGCCTTCTCCATGCATATGTTCGTAGCAGCCACCATCCGGCATCTCCTAGCAGCCTGTTGAGAGCAGTGTCCAGAGACAGTCGCTTTGCTCAAAAAGGACGCTTCAGTTGAGGACATCATTTTAGGGCTTTCGAGTGCGGACAAAGGTTAAACAGTGTCTAATGAAGCGTCTGAAAAATCCTTGAAGCATTGTAGCACGGTTGAATGTGCAACCTTCTCCTACACCCCTAATTGCGTAATATGTTACGTCACGCCTCTGCACTTTATATACCACTAACTAAATGATAATAAAGTTGTTCACCCGACTGTCGCCCTCGCTACATCGTAGCAGCGAAACCCAGCTGATGCGCTGATGGCGTCTGCGTTAGTACCTCCGCGGAAGCCCATGGAGGTGTCACGGGACTCTTCGGTTGCCTGCGAAACTTGGAAAAGTGAGTTTCTGCTTTTCTTCATTGCTACAACATCGAACGATCAGCCAAAGGATGTTCAAGGAGCCACGTTGCTTGTTATGATAGGCGAAGCTCGAAAGGCGAAAAAGGGGAAGGGTAAACCATTTCGCTAAAGTATACAGGCCATCCCCGGAACGTCAGCCAGCAAATACGACAGCTACGAGCAGAAGACAATGATTTTTTTCACAAACAGTGATTGTCGGTGCGATCGCCAGTGATGACTGGAGTGCCACTGTGTACATTGAGGGCGGTCCCATCACCTGAGAGCTAGACTATGGCACAAACTTCTGCGTCATTTCAAGAAGCGATCTTGCAAAACTACCAGAAAAACCTCAGAAAACTGTCAACGTTAACCTCACGGCATTTTTAGGGCACACAACAGCTTCGCATGCGCAAATTCGGCTGATGCTTACGGCCAATGACAGCCCCAAGGAACAAACGTTTTTGCCGAACAAGACGTCCCTGCCACTTTAAGTGGGGCAGCAGCTGAAAGTCTTGGCTTCATCTACCACATGCGAGACATACGCATGAATGAGCTCTACCCGCCAGTACAACCTTTTGCAGACGTCTTCGAAGGACTTGGGCAGCTGAAAGGCTTCCAGTACGACATGAAGCTCAAGCCAGGCGCAGTGGGCGTCATCGTTCCAGCGAGAAGAGTCCCCGTGGGTTGCTCTTCAAGACAAGGCCAAGGCTGAGCTGCAGCACATGGAAGCCCAAAGGGTCATCACAAAGGTAACCGAGCCAACCCAGTGTCTAGCCATATGGTCACAGTTGTTAAGGAGGACAAGGTTAGAATTTGCCTAGCTCCTACGGCGCAAAGGGAAGTACTGCTGTGGGAGCATTGCCCAATGCCAACCCTAGAAAACGCAGCCTCGCAGCTATCCATTGCCAAGTACTTCTCGACGCTCGACGCGGCGTCAGGTTTCTGGCAAATTAAGCTAACAGAATCAATCTCCAAACTCTGCGTGATGAGTAGGCCGTATGGACTCTATCTGTTTCTTCGAATGCCTTTCGGCATGTCGTCAGCTCCAAAAACCTTTCAAGCAGCTATGCATTGCATGCTGGAAGGCTTGCCGTGCGTAGTCGTCATAATGGATGAAATATTGCTTTGGGGCTGCACAAAAGAGGGGCACGACCACAACCTATCACTTTTGTTGTCACACTGTGGCGAAAACAACCTCAAGCTTAACCTGAAGAAATGCACGTTTTTGCATGCGTTCGCTACCTCGGGCATATTCTTACTACTGAAGTCCTTCGCCTGGACCCAGGTCGAGTGAAGGACATACTGGAAATGGAAGAGCCGTAAGGAGCTCCAAGTCTTTTTAGGCACGATGAATTATGTGCAACGTTTCATTCATAACATGTCCGACGTGACTGCCCCGCTAAGAACATTGCTGTACAAAGACATTGCGTGGATTTGGAAGTTTGACGTTTGAAGTCTATTCACATTCACATGGAATCAATACAGATCGCTTGCAAACACTGTATGGCCCCGTAGCCGAAGGCTAGTATTGGGGCCATTTACAGACATAATTACAAAAATGTACAATTGTAGACACGTAATTGACAGTTTCAATCGTCAATGACACTTGCATAGAAAAAATGAGAAATAGCAGATAAAAAAGAAAGAAGAACAGCAAAAAAGTAAAAGAAACATAGAAGCCACAGAATATATAGTATACAACAACGCGACAACATGTCGTTTATAACTTAAATATGGAAAGCATAACAGCATTCATAGAAAAAAAGATACTAAAAGAAAAGAAAACATGACTGTAGCTACAGGTTGCACACATGACATGTGTCTATATGTGTGCAGATGACATTTGCTGTTTATAGTACTTTTTTAACCAGTGTGAAATGTCCTTGCTCTGCTTTCCCTCAATTGGTGTGTCGTTCCATATTTTGATACCAATAAATTCTATTAGTCTCTGGCCGTATTGATTTCTTGCCAGTGGTATATTAAAGTTCCCAATTGTCTTGTTTCTTTTTGGACGATTTGGCACACGTAGTATTGATATGTTAAACGGATAGTTGTCCTTTATTACACTGCTAATGCATTTTGCCATATTTATTTCGCGTAAGAAATCGAACGGAATGATTTGTAGTTTAGCAAAAATTGGTTTGCTTGCTTCGTTTCTCCGCGAGAAGTTCATAGTTCGGACGGCGCGTTTCTGTAGACGTCGAACAGGATCTAGGTAAGTGCTGAATGTCCAGGCCCAAGAATCAATACAGTACGTTAGGTGAGATTGGAAAAATGAAACATACAGGATGCGAAGAATGTTCGTTGGAAAATGATCCCGTGCCTGAAACAGTGCATAACAACCAGATGCCAACTTTGAACAAAGAGCTTCGATGTGATGCTGCCAGTTTAGATGGTGATCAAGAATAACGCCAAGGTAGGTATATGAATCGGTGCGTTCGAGTGGGCAATGATTTATATGCAGTGAGACAGATCCATTACAGGTAATTTTTGAACGTGAGTCGAAAACGGTATATTTAGTTTTTGTACTATTTATGGTTAGTTTATTGGCAACGAACCATACGGAAAGATTAGCAAGCTCGATTTGGGCTTTTTCCTGTAGTTCCTGGATGTTGTCACCTGCAATTATCATTGCGGTGTCATCAGCATACACTGATATATCAGCGAATTTTAATGTTGGGGGCAAGTCATTTATGTAAACTGTGAAAAACAGGGGACCGAGTACTGAACCCTGCGGTACTCCTGTGCTAAGGTGCGGAGGGGTTGACGTTATGCCGTTCATGTGTACGATTTGTTTTCGATTATCAAAATAACTGCGAAAAAAATCAAGGTCATTGTTGCGAAACCCATAAGCACTCAACTTATTGAGTAAGATGCCATGATTGACGGCGTTGAAAGCCTTTCTTAAGTCAAGAAAAATAACTGCCACTAGTTGGTTATTATGAAGAGCTGTGCTTATAATCTGTGTTAATGAAAGCACTGCTATGGACGTAGAGTGTTTAGGCTGAAAACCATGCTGTTGTTGACAAAGTACATTATATTTTTCGAAAAAGGAATGAATGCGCTTAGCAAGAAGTTTTTCGAAGATAGTATTGATAACACTAAGGACAGATATGGGACGGTAGCATGATGGGTCACATTTGTCTCCATCTTTGAAGATCGCAGTCACCTTAGCATTTTTCAACATCGATGGGTAGATTCCCGCACGCAATGAATGATTGAATAGGCAGAGTAAAATGGTACCCAATATATTGTTACGCACAGACAAGCACCGCCGTAACTGTGCACAAGAAGAACAGCCGGCGTTAGGTGGTCGCTTCGTCGTCGTCTTCTCTGGTCACACCATGAAATAGCTTGTACTCGAGTATGTGCCGTAGCATGACCCCCGGCGGCAGAAGCACCGTCTCGGAGTGGCTAAAAGGTGTCGTCAGAAGTGTAGTGGTAAGGCTTGAGCAGTGAGACATGAACGACGTGTCTGGATGAGTTGAGATCGGCCTGCGTGGACGAGACGGGAGCAATTTCGTACGTCACAGGAGTCACTTGGCGCAACATGCGGTACGGTCCAGCATATCGGGAAAGGAGCTTTTCGGATAAGCCCACACGGTGACATGGAGTCCAGAGGAGCACAAGTTGACCAGGCGAAAAATATACTTCACAATGTCGAGCATCGTAGCGACGCTGTTGACTGCCTTGTGACGCCATAAGCCGAACACGGGCAAGCTGGCGAGCGTGATCTGCGCGTGCAATGGCTTCATGGACATACTCAGTGGTAGCAGCGGCCGACGGAGGGAGCATGGTATCCAGAGGTAAAGCGGGTTCTCGTCCGTACAACAGATAAAACAGCGAAAATCCACCAGTGTCACGACGAGAGGAGTTGTTCGCAAATGTGATGTAAGGAAGCACGACGTCCCAGTCGCGATGATCGTCGGAAACGTACATAGCCAGCTGCCGACCATATGGGTTCCCAAACACGTCGCGCGGTTTCTGCTTGAAGCTGTCCTAGCTTGTGATGTCGGCTTCGTGAGTTTCGAACCACGCTCGCGGTGGTCCGTCGAGGAAAAATAGTACATTTGCAAGCTGGAGAGTGGGATCCCACCTGTTAGTGGCGCTTACACGTTCGTACCGCGTAAGCCAGTCCTCCACGTCTGCACCTTCGCGTCCTGAGGACACGCCGGGATCTCGGGGTGTTGTAACGGGGACGTAGGTTGTCGCAGATCGATTAGCCGGTGGCGGCGCCGTTACGTCAGAAGCCATCTTGGGAGCTTCAAGAAAGCGGCCGCTGCGAAGCTCCGTGGCGAGGTCAAGGATCGCGCACTTCCACCACGATGTTACTCACAGACAAGGCTATGTACAACTGTATTTACAAGCACCGCCGTAACTGTGCACAAAAGAACAGCCGGCGTTAGGTGGTCGCTTCGTCGTCGTCTTCTCTGGTCACACCATGTACTCGAGCAAGTGCCGTAGCAATATCAATGTTTTCCTTGATTACCCTCACAGTTATCCCGTCAGGTCCCGCTCTCTTTCCAATGTTCAGTTTGGTCATAGCGTTAAGTATTTCGTGCCGATCAGTGTCGCGCATTACGAAGAAATCGACGATAGGGGCGAAGGAGTGTGCGGGCAAGTTTGGATCGGGAAGTATTTTTGCAAGATGAGGACCTATGCTTGTGAAATATGTGTTGAAGTTTTTAACTGTATTTTCCAATACGTTATCGAGAAATGTGTTGCTTGCTAGACTGGGAAATTAGCTCGTTCACAATTTGCCAGCTCCTCTTAGAATTACCTGCCGCGCGAATAATCAGCCCGGAGTAGTAATCTCTTTTCCTCTTACGCAGCACAGATACTGTTTTATTACGGGCTTTTTTATACTGACTTAGGTAGAAGCCATTGCCTTTGTTGTGCGCCCATTTATGGTACCAGTAGTCTTTCAATTTAAGAAGGTCAAGTATATCGATCATTAGTCATCCATGCACAAACAGGCTCGTTGTAGGAACGCTTCCAAATTTCACGTTCGCTATTCTTTATTATGTCCTTTAAAATCTGAATTAGATTCGAGAATTCCGTATTCACGTCAGCATGATAAATTGTATCTGCCTGGCATGCCACCGAAAGGCTTCGGGCATGATTGTAATCAACCTTCATAAATGTCTTCCTGCTATAAGATTTCTCAATTACAGGGATTTTTATAATAACAGGTATTGGCAAATGGTCTGAAATAGTTTGTTGGAGTACGCGGGCATCTCAATACGTGATCTATTAGAGTTGCTGAAGAAGCAGTTATACGTGTTGGCACAGTAATAATATTATGAAAATTATATGGCGGCAGCACATTAGTATATTCAATGCTGTTTGAATTAATACTGTCCATATTAATGCCACCAACGATCACAACAGGAATGTTGTCGTGTAAGAGTAAGAAGAAAGTTTCTTCTAGTTCAGCTAAGAAGGTAGGTATGATTGAATTCGGTGGCCTGTAAACCACCCCTACTATGAGTGAGCTTTCCAATCGAAGAAACAATGTTTCAATGTGTGGGAGACTGACTGTGGCCGACGAAACGATAGAAAATGCTAGCCCACACCGTACAAAAAAAAGCAACACCACCCCTACGAGACGTTCAACCACGTGATTCAGATACTGTTTTGTACGCAGGGATACACACGTTTTCGTTCTTTTTTAACCAAGTATATCAGCTATGATATCGCACTTCTGCTTATGTTGTGCGATAAGGGACAAACGTAGGTTTAGATTTTTATGTATACTGTGGACGTTGCTGTAAAACATGGCTAAATCACGCGTAGTCTTCGATGTACGGTCTTTGGCCATGATTAGAGATAATAGAAGTTACCAAGGACAACGTCATACCATTTTCGCCAGGTCTTCTTCGCAGGTCACCTGTACTACTCCTGTGTTTTCAGCCTTCCTCATGAGTATCTTGCCATCAGAAACCCAGGCAAATTTCCAGTTGTTTTCCCTCTTCGCCTGTATAGCTTTCCCAAGTAGTATCTTGTTTTCCCTACAGAGATGCTCGTTTATGAAAACGGGCGTGTTTTCCTCAAAGCAAATCTTGGAAGCATTCAGTCGGTTCTTTTTCTCAGCCTGCAAAAACCTGTCACGTGTGGATCTGGACACAAACTTAACTAAAATATTTGCGGGCCCGTTTCCCCTCGTCGGCACCCGGTGAACAACGTCTATTTTGCTACTGGCATGCTCTATTTGTAAGCTCTTAGCGACTGCTTGGATTGTTTTGCGGAGGTCCCCATTCCCTGCAGCAGGCGCACCTTACAATTCACTGTTATTCTTCCTCCCATATTGCTTTAGTTCTACCAACTCTTTATTCACTTCCTTCAGTCCTTTGTTCAATTTCTGGTTTTCCTGCTGAAGGTCATGGGTGCGAGTTTTTACTTCAATTACTTCTGAGCGAAGTGCCTTAATTTCTGACTTGAACTCCTCAAAACTTTCGTTTAGGAAGTCCATCGACGTCCTGACAGATGTCAGTTCAGCTTTTAACGTCAGGTTCGACGAGTGAAGCGCCTTCATTTCCCCCTTGAGATCATGCACTGCTGTCGTGAACTTCGCAGCCATTTCAGTCATTACGTTCATTATTTCATTGATGCTATTCGGCGCTTTTTCTCCCAGTACTTTAGCGAAATCTGTCAGAGCGTCTGTGGCATGTGTGCCCATAGTAATTTAGTAGTCACAAACAGAATATGCGAACTCAAAAAGAAAACGCGCAGCTGAGCAGACCAGCAGCCGCGACCACCAAGCACTCAGTTCACAAATGCTACGTATACACGTAATAGTTGCCCACCTGCAGCATAAGGAAGGAGCGTGAGCGCGTATAGCGTGCATGGCTGCCGGCACTGCTCTGTGAAGCTAGCTGGTTTGGCGTTCCTTTTATAGGACCGACGGGGGCGCTTCCCATGCGCAGACACGGAACACGTGGTGGACTGTCTCGGTTTGGAAGGAACCAAGATGCACAGATTATACCCACTTCAGAGAAACAAGAAATTATGTTGCTGCTTCATGCCGCACACTCGGGAGTTGGAAAGACGATGGCGCGGGCTAGAGACATCATGTACTGCCAAATATATCGCGTGAGATAGAGCAATTTTGCGAGAACTTCAGGGTCTGTCAGACGTATCAACTGCAGAACTCCAAAAGGCCTCTTCATAGCCACGATATCTCAAAGCAGCCTTGTAAATTTGTTCGCATGGACCTGCTTGTTCATGAGGGCCGCGAATTTGCCATAATGGTGGACTACTATACCTTTTTTTGAAATCCGCGAACTTCGGCCGAGCACTGCTAGCGCTCTGATATTATGGTGCACAGAATTGTTCGCCACACATGGCTTACCTTCGCAGTTCTGCAGTGATAATGGCCAGTAATTCAATAGCCAGCTTTTCAAATAGTTCCTGGGACAACCAGGCATTACCAAAATAACGACAAGCCCTTATCATCGTCGCTCCAATGGGACGACGGAAAGAGCTGTACACGAAGGAAAAATGCTTCTAAAGAAATGTTCAGGCAACAGGGTTGATTTTTATATGGCGTTGCTAGAATAGCGCAACACCCCCAGAGATGACGTTCTTAAGTCCCCTCTGCAGAGACTCATGGGGCGGTAAACCAGGACCCTGCTGCCTGTGCCAACCAGTCACCTGCAACCAGAGGCAGTTCGAAGCAAAGCCGTTCGCAGCAGGCTCCAGGAGATCCGTCAAAGCCAGAGGGTCTATTACAACCGTGGAAAAAAATCCACGCATATCCACGGAGTGAATGATGATGAGTGGGCGAAGCTCCGGATGTTCATAGGTAAAAACCGTGAATCTTCCGTGAATCTTGCCCAGTACATCATCAAAGACGTGATAAACACTGTGTGTCACCATCTAGCACTCTCCTATCACACTAGAGCACGAAGCGAGCGCCTCCGCGCCATCTGTTGACCAATTCACGTACTAGCTAAGCAGCACCGCTGCACTCGGACAGACGGACGGATGGACAGACAGACAGACAGCAGACTCCCATGCTACGCTTTCCCATACATCTGAATGAAGCGAGTACCGCGGCGCCATCATGCCATCTAGTGAGCACTTCATAAAACTACAGGTGGCTACATACTACATCGGAGGAAGGACGGACCCCCGCCCTGAGGAGCTTCGCCCCTAAAAAGGACCTACCGGCCCTATCTCCAAGCCAGCCAGTGTCTACATACGACACCCTCCAGCGAAGGTGGTCTCCGGCGCTTCTTCTGAGGCCCGCCTCCGCGCCCCGTTCAGCAGTTCTGAGAACGGAAGATGGCCGAGAACTCAGGCGCACAAGAGAGCACCTGCGGGAGAGGCCGACCAACAGCGACAAAGGCCTCAGAGAAGACACCCTTCCTCAAGAGCTACGCCGAAGCACGAAAACCCGCTGCCAGCCCAGTCGATACCCGCAGCCAGAAAGACACAATTTTTTTTCCAGTTAAAGGAAAATGTAGCACGGCTGGATGTGCAGTGGCCACCTAACACCACTAATCGCGTGACATGTTACGTCGCGCCTCTGCTCTTTATATACCACTAACTAAACGACATTAAAGTTGTTCACGCGACTGCAGGCCTTGCCACAGCAACTGCGCAAGGGGGCCGCTAATTCAGATTTTTCGGAAACGCTTCCTATGCGACAATGTTGCTATCGAGAAAGAAGGTAGACATCCATGTAATCCAGGTCTTAAGCGTGCCTTGGGAACCTGAAGGCGACCAGATTATCCTCCCTCTACGCGAAGCGTCCGCATAGCAGTGAACAAAACTTGGACGTGCACACTGCTCCAGACAGTACCAAGAGCGCAGGAAGCTTTGCGGTCTCTAGCGCCATTCACAATCAGAGCACAGCACATTTTGAAAGACCTTTGGAAAAGGAAATGCGCCTTTGACAAAACCCTTCCGCACGAGCAACAGGCAACGTTGAACTGCTGGCGTACTGAATTGACTACTCTGGAGCCACGTGGTCTTGAAAGTTGTTTGCCTCCGCGCAATGGCAAGTTCTTTCTGCGTGCGCGCGTAACTAATGGAACCAAGAATGAGCAACTTCTTCTAATTAAGGGCCGTGTCGCACCACTAACAAAAATATTGCTTCCCCGTATCGAGGATTCACCGCTGGGGGGCCACGGAGTGCGGACGTGTTTCGCGTCGGCTCCGTAACTTTCCTATGTTTTTTTGGTGGATTGTTTCGAATATCGTCGTGCACAGTTCCCACCATCGATCGGCGGAAGTTGCAAGTACTTTCTTGACACCAAGCTTTGCCAGGTGGGCCCACTTTTTGACCGCTTGCTGGCGGATTTTCTTCCGCCACACAAGCAAGGACGCTAGGCCTAGCGTCTCTACGACACCTTAACCCGGCCGCTGCGGCGGTGGCGTCCGCCAGCCTAACGTGTCGCCGGACCTCCTCGGAGCTCCCGATCTCCGACGCCAACGTGCCAGGCCTTACCGAAGCTACATGGATGTTGTACAGGTAGAAGGAGAGGACCTTCGGCCGGAAGATTTCGGCGAGGGAGCAGGATGGTGCCACGTCAAGAAAACAAGACAGCCCGATGGTGCGTCCGAATCGGCACAAAAGCAGCAGCTGAAGACGCAGCAAGCTGCGTCTGCCGCGTCGACTACGGGGGCCGCCTCAGCTGCCACCACGGCGGCGTACAACAAAAGGAAGTACGCTCGTCAATTGCAGCACCTTGCCAAGGCGAGCCGAATGCCAGAGCTACCACCCGATGACTACAAGATCATTGTCCGCCCCAGAGGTGGATTCAACGGCGCCGAATACGGAATAGATCGCATTTATTGCTGCCTACGTAACGCGGCGGGTATAGGCAGAGAAGCGACTAGAGAAGACAGCATATGCGTCAACGTTAAGCAGAACGTCGTGGTGCTCAGCACGCCGTCCTCAGGAAGAGCCAAGCTCTACGGAGCAATCAACAAGCTTTGCATCGGAGACCGCGCGTTCGAGGCAAACGCCTATCAAGCTGCCCCGGAGAACACTTCCAAGGGTCTGATAAGGAACATTTCCAAGGACGAGAGCCCGGCGGACATAGTTAACAACCTAGTGACGCCGCGCAACCCTGGCGTGCTGCACACCAAACGCATGGGGGCTACGGACAACATAATAGTGTTGTTCGACGGTTTTCCACGTACCCAGACACGTTTACTACGGACCCATGCTTGTCAAGTGCTCCCTCTATAGGAAGCGCATCGACGTTTGTTATGAGTGCGGGAGGCTG